>KV011818.1:0-33567 GCA_001598015.1 Dorcoceras hygrometricum
GGCCGATGCGCTAAGTCGGAAGAATATGAACAAGGTGATACTATCTTCAGTCTCAGCCCAACCGTGCCTTAAAGGATTGATCAAGCTAAAATAAGATTAAGACCCCGGTTTAATGAGGCTGAAAGAATAGATCAAGGAAAGGGAATCGCCTGATTTCCGGACGGACCAAGATGGGATACTTTGGATGAACGGACGACTATGTGTACCCGACGTCGATAACCTCCGTCAGGAAGTGATGTCTGAAGCACATAAGTCCAAATTCTCAATCCACCCGGGAAGTACAAAGATGTACAGAGATTTGAAGGAACACTTTTGGTGGAATGGGATGAAAAGAGATGTTGCTGATTTTGTTGCAAGATGCCATGTATGCCAACAAGTCAAGGCCAAACATCAAAGACCTGGAGGATTGTTACAACCACTGGAAATTCCAGAATGGAAGTGGGAAAACATATCCATGGACTTTGTAGTTGGTCTATCGAAGACCAGACTAGGACACGATGGAATATGGGTAATCGTGGATAGGTTAACAAAATCCGCGCACTTTCTACCTGTCCGAATGAACTACGGCTTGGACAAGCTAGCTTCGTTGTACATGGACAACATCGTCAGGCTGCACGGAGTTCCAACAAGCATTCTGTCAGATAGGGACCCAAGGTTCGTATCTCGTTTCTGGAAGAGCTTCCAAGAAGCCATAGGGAGTAAGGTTACTCTCAGTACTGCTTATCATCCGCAAACAGATGGTCAAACTGAGAGGACCATCCAGACCCTAGAAGACATGCTGCGGACCTGCACATTAGAATTCGGTAGCAATTGGAGCGAACATCTACCCCTAATAGAGTTCGCCTACAACAACAGCTATCACAGCAGCATCGGAATGGTGCCTTTTGAATCCCTTTATGGACGGAAATTCCGGTCGCCACTATATTGGGATGCATTTGGAGAAAAGGCTATCACAGGACCTGAGCTCGTTCAAGAGACAGTGAAAAAGGTAGCCATGATAAAGGAGAGACTGAAAGCAGCCCAGGATCGACAGAAGAGCTGGGCAGATTTAAATAGAAGACCCTTGACCTTCGAGGTAGGTGAAAAAGTGTACCTTAAGGTTTCACCAATGAAAGGAGTAGTCCGATTCGATAAGGCCGGAGAGTTAAACCCCCGGTATGTCGGACCCTTCGAGATATTGGAAAAAGTAGGAACACTTGCCTACAGACTAGCCTTGCCACCCAGTATGTCAAGAATCCATAATGTCTTTCATGTATCTCAACTAAGGAGATATATCTCGTACTCTAGTCATGTTCTTGATGAAGGGCCACTCCTTGTGGAAGGAAATCTGACCCAAGGACTGAACTATGAAGAAGTCCCGATTAGAATCGTGGACAGAAAGGACCAGGTACTCCGACGAAGAACGATCCCTTATGTCAGGGTCCAGTGTTCCAACCACACCGAAAGAGAAGCCACATGGGAAGTGGAAGAAAAGATGCGAAGCCAATATCCCTAACTTTTTGATAATCAGAGTAACCAAAGTTTCGAGGACGAAACTTCTTTTAAGGAGGGAGGGATGTGAAAAACAAAAAAAATATATATATATATATATATATCGGGTCAAACCAGATTCCACATAGTCAACTCAGATTTGGGGAGAAATCTGAATTCGAGAGGCGCGCAAACGTACTCAGCTTATTCTCGTAAAACGACAGCGTTTAGACCAAGAGGAAACGACGCCGTGTAGAAGCAGCGTTGTTAAGATCTGTTGAGAAAGCTTCTTTGCACAAAACGACGTCGAATTACGTACGCGATGGAGAGATCTGTTTTGAGAGATCTGATAGGCATAACACGGGAAGGATGCGACGTCGTATCGATGGGATCTGATTTGCTTAGCGAGAGATCTGGTTTACAGCAAACGTCGTCGCTTTGTGTAGTGACTACGAAAATTCAGCTGCTGGTCGAAAGTTACCTGCTGATCTAAGATTACCTGCTGGTCGAAATTCAGCAGTAGGGTCGCTAATTCAGCAGTTGGCCATTTAGCGACACGAATTCAGCAGTTGGCCATTCATTATCAGCAGATGAAGAAAGATCAACTGGTGCGAGAAGACCAGCGGGAGAGCTAAGCAATGATGACATCAGCAGTAACGTCAGCAATCAGCAGGAAGCTACAGCGCAAACCAGCAGTTGGTACTTGAAGTTAGCGATATCAAAACGATGTCGTTTGAATAAGTCGATACGACAGCGTTTTGCCTTCGCGCTAAAGATTCAGCAGATGACTTGTGCGGTGACTTAGACCAGCAGATAGCTACAGTTATCTTGAATCAGCTGTGCAAGATTTCAGCAGGTGCATTACTTAAAGATAACCAGCAGGTGCTTTACAACGATATCAAAACGGTGTCGCTTGAATAAGTTGACACGACAACGTTTTGACTTAACGCTAAGGATCAGTCGTTGAGCTTGAAAAGAAACCAACTGCTGGACGGTCAAACCAGCTTTGACCAACAAAGAATTCAGCAGTTGGACTTTCGGCAAGGCAAATTCAGCAGCAACGCATATTAAGCTAGCGACGCAAATTCAGCAGCAACGCATATTCAGCTAGCGACGCAAATTCAGCAGCAACGCAAATTCGGCAGCGACGCAAAAATCAGCAGTTAGACATTTCTCGACGCAAAGCAATATTTTTGTACAGAAAGCTTCACCGTGGAAATTCGAAGAGATTTCTCAGGCGTGCAAGGCAGACTTCACGCTGTAACGGCCGATTTAGAGGATTAATGGTCGACTTACTCACCCAAATCAATGCCTACGTTGATGATTTTGTAACAGTCGACGTAATGAGGGAATTAAAGGCCTTTAATGGCGGACGCTTGACTCCCCTCCTCGCCACCTATAAATACCCGATTGAGATTGCAGGAATTCCACACCACTTCGAAATTCACAGCAAGATAAGAAATAAACTCTCACGCGAAAGTTCTAGTGGAAGTTCTGTGCAAACTACGATCCAGCGGGTGCGAGACTTAGAAAGAGATAACCAGCAGGTGCTTTACAACGATATCAAAACGGTGTCGCTTGAATAAGTTGACACGACAACGTTTTGACTTAACGCTAAGGATCAGTCGTTGAGCTTGAAAAGAAATCAACTGCTGGACGGTCAAACCAGCTTTGACCACAAGAATTCAGCAGTTGGACTTTCGGCAAGGCAAATTCAGCAGCAACGCATATTAAGCTAGCGACGCAAATTCAGCAGCAACGCATATTCAGCTAGCGACGCAAATTCAGCAGCAACGCAAATTCGGCAGCGACGCAAAAATCAGAAGTTAGAAATTTCTCGACGCAAAGCAAGATTTTTGTACAGAAAGCTTCACCGTGGAAATTCGAAGAGATTTCTCAGGCGTACAAGGCAGACTTCACGCTGTAACGGCCGATTTAGAGGATTAATGGTCGACTTACTCACCCAAATCAATGCCTACGTTGATGATTTTGTAACAGTCGACGTAATGAGGGAATTAAAGGCCTTTAATGGCGGACGCTCGACTCCCCTCCTCGCCACCTATAAATACCCGATTGAGATTGCAGTAATTCCACACCACTTCGAAATTCACAGCAAGATAAGAAATAAACTCTCATGCGAAAGTTCTAGTGGAAGTTCTGTGCAAACTACGATCCAGCGGGTGCGAGACTTAGAAAGAATTCGTACAATCGACCTTCTGCCAAAACTTCGTACGAAGATTTCCAATTTCGTGCTACCAGATTTTCACCCGAAGACTTTGAATAGTAAGTGGGCTTTTGCTAAGTAATATATTCGTTTGATATACATATGTATTTTCATTTCGAAGTTTCGGTTTTGAACTACTATTCGAGCACTTGTTCAAGTCAGATTTCTGTTTCGTTCAAGTTCTGTTTTGCACTGATATTTCTGTCGTTATATGGGTCTACGGAATATTCCGCACTCTGGGTTACTTGGTGTAACCACATGTCCTCGACCCCTTAGAGGAATAAAAATTAGGGACTGGTCAGTAAACCATAGAAACGAAGTTATTATCAGTGCCGTTCTGTATGTTCTGTCATGTTCTATGCCTGTTATACTCTGTTTGCTCCGTTATGCTCTGTTCCGAATCTTGTTAAATATGTATATATAGTTGTTGTTTGCTTGAATGGTATCCCCCACTTGCTGAGTGTTTCCCCAAACACTCACCCCTTACTTATCCACCCAGATAAGAATGAAGAGCAGGTAGAAGAAGAAGAGCAAGATCAGTTCTGGGGTTGGTGAAGACTCAGACTTCTGTTTAATTATGTATTTTCGCTTCCGCATTCTGTTATTCAAATTTTATTTTTAGATGAAAAAACAATTATATTTCGATTATTAATAGACTGTTTTGAGCTATGCTATGATGGCTTAATGTTCTACAATTTTCATAATTGTCTAATATTGTCGATGTCATGAGTCTCGATCTTGGGGCGTGACACACTCGTTTATTTCGAGTGCATCCACACAGAGGATGGGAATTATTCCGGAGAGCATGGGGGTATCTCTCGCCGTGACAGTTCCGTCAGGAGAGGAGTTGACGATGACCAACGTTGTGCAGGGTCTGACGATGACGTTTCAGGATCATACAGTTTGAGCAGATTTGGTCGTTTTGCCAATGACAGGATTCGAACTCATCCTAGGCATGGATTTGCTGACAGAGTTTGGAGCAGTGATTGATTTCCAGCATAGAACAGTTTCTATCCGACCACCAGAGCAGAAGGACTTCTTATTTGAGGCAGCTAGGAGGCCGCAGAAGCCCGGGTTCATATCCTTTCTACGGGCCAGGAAGCTAGTTGAGCATGGTTGTCAGGAATTCTTGGCCAGCGTTACCGCTTCTGGAGGTTCAGTAGGCCCTTCACTATCTGATGTGGAGGTAGTCAGAGATTATGCAGACGTCTTTCCTGACGACGTAGTGGGAGTTCCACCGGAGCGAGAGGTGGAGTTTTCTATTGAGCTGATGCCAGGTACAGTGCCTATCTCTAAGGCACCTTATTGATTAGCTCCTAGATGAAGGAGCTTAAGGAGCAGATTCAGGAGTTGCTTGATAATGGGTTCATTCGCCCTAGCTTTTCTCCATGGGGCGCGCCAGTGTTGTTTGTGTAGGAAGAAGGATTGTAGCATGAGACTGTGCATTGACTATCGGGAGCTGAACAGAGTCACAGTGAAGAATAAGTATCCACTCCCGAGGATTGATGATTTGTTCGATCAGTTGCAAGGAACTTCGGTGTTCTCGAAGATTGATCTGAGATCTGGATACCATCAGCTGAGAGTTAGAGAGGAGGACGTGTCCAAGACTGCTTTTAGGACACGTTACGTCCACTACGAGTTTTTGGTGATGCAGTTTGGCCTGACGAATGCCCCAACGATTTTCATGGATCTGATGAACAGGGTATTCAGGCAGTATCTAGACCAGTTCATCATTGTGTTCATTGACTATATTCTGATCTATTCGAGGAGCTTAGAGGAGCACAGGAAGCACGTGCAGACAGCTTTGCAGACTTTGAGGGAGCATAGATTGTATGCCAAGTTTAGCAAGTGCGAGTTTTGGCTAGAGCAGGTGGCTTTCTTAGGGCATATTGTATTGAGAGATGGGATTTCTGTGGACCCATCAAAGGTGGAGGCAGTGCAGAACTGGGGGATTCCGAGGAATGCAGCGGAGATTCATAGTTTCTTGGGCTTGGTAGGTTATTATCGCAAATTTATCAAGGGCTTCTCTTCTATTTCAGTGCCCTGGACAGCCTTGACCAAGAACAATGCGAAGTATGTGTGGAGTCCCGAGTGTCAGAGGAGCTTTGATCAGCTGAAGGAGGCGTTACTTCAGCACCAGTATTTTCCATGCCAGTGGACCACGAGGAGTTTGTGGCTTACACAGATGCTTCTTTGAGAGGTTTGGGTGCAGTTATGATGCAGGGTGATAAGGTTATTGCATATGCGTCGAGGCAGCTGAAGAGTTATGAGCGGAATTATCCGACGCGCGATTTGGAGCTTGCTACAGTGGTGTTTGCGCTGAAGATATGGAGACATTATTTGTACGATGGACCACGAGGAGTTTGTGGCTTACACAGATGCTTCTTTGAGAGGTTTGGGTGCAGTTATGATACAGGGTGATAAGGTTATTGCATATGCGTCGAGGCAGCTGAAGAGTTATGAGCGGAATTATCCGACGCGCGATTTGGAGCTTGCTACAGTGGTGTTTGCGCTGAAGATATGGAGACATTATTTGTACGACGAGAAGTGTCAGATATTCACCGACCACAAGAGCCTCAAGTACTTCTTCACCCAGAAGGAGCTGAACATGAGGCACCGCAGATGGTTAGAGTTGGTGAAGGATTATGACTGTGACATTAGCTACCATCCGGGTAAGGCTAATGTAATGGCAGACGCTTTGAGCTGGAAGACTGCAGTGGTGGCTTGTTTGTCAGTTGAGAGGCCACTACTGACTGAGATAGAGAGGTTTGGTCTAGAGCTTAATGCAGGAGGCTGTGCTCCGAGTTTAGCAGCGCTCACTATTCAGCCGACTCTTCGAGAGAGGATCAGAGAGGGGCAGGCCTCCGATGAGCAGTTACAGCAGTGTAGGAAGCGTGATGAGGACAGAGGACGAGGTATATATACAGTTGAGGACGGGATAGTCCGTTTCAGAGGCCGTATGTGGGTGCCGAGCACGGGGCAGTTGAGAGCCGAGATCTTATCTGAGGCTCATGCATCGACGTACTCCATCCATCTCGGGAGTACGAAGATGTACAGATATTTGCAGACCTTATATTGGTGGCCATGGATTGAGAAGGACATAGGGAGATTCGTGTCTGAGTGCTTGACCTGTCAGCGGGTCAAGGCAAAGCATCAGCGACCGGCAGGATTGTTGCAGCCACTTCCCATTCCTGAGTGGAAGTGGGAGCATATCACGATGGATTTTGTAGTTGGATTGCCCAGGATTCCCAGAGGGTTCACGACTATATGGGTGATTGTGGACAGACTCACCAAGTCAGCTCACTTCCTACCGGTGAAGACTACTTTCACCTTGACGCAGTACGCAGAGCTTTATATCCGAGAGGTGGTCAGACTGCATGGCATATCAGTCTCGATAGTGTCGGACAGAGACACCAGATTCACATCTGCGTTCTGGAGGAGCTTACATGCCGCTTTGGGGACTAGACTGTCGTTCAATACAGCTTTTCATCTGCAGACAGACGAACAGTCAGAGAGGGTCATCCAGATTTTGGAGGATCTGCTGAGAGCTTGTGCGATTGATTTTCAGGGTACGTGAGATTCGAGACTGCCACTGGTAGAGTTCACGTACAACAACAGCTTTTAGGCATCGATTGGGATGGCTCCGATGAGGCGCTGTACGGGAGGAGATGCATATCTCTCGTACACTGGGACGAGGTTGGCGAGAGAGTGCTTACTAGGTTGGAGTTAGTGCAGCAGACAGCAGAGGTTGTGATGAGGATTCGGGATAGTATGAGGACATCCCAGAGTCTTCAGAAGCGTTATGCCGACCAGAGAAGATGTGATCTGGAGCTAGCTATGGGAGATCATGTATTCGTGAGGATATCGCCCATGAAGGGCGTGATGCGTTTTGACCGGAGAGGCAAGTTTAGTCCTAGATTTATTGGGCCATTCTAGATTTTGGAGAGGGTGGGTACTCTGGTTTATCGAGTAGTGTTACCACCCAGTCTGTCAGCAGCGCATAATGTCTTACATATCTCGATGCTGCGGAAGTACATTCTGAACCCGTCTCATGTGTTGGATTTTGAGCCGCTTCAGTTGGCACCAGATTTATCGTTTGAGGAGCGACCTGTACAGATTCTAGCTAGGGAGGAGCGTAGGCTGAGAGCGCGGTGTATTCCGACACTCGGAGGATGAAGCTACCTGGGAGACTGAGGCCGATATGCGGACGCGCTACCCGGAGCCATTCGATACGTACTCAATTTTGGGGACGAAAATCCTATAAGGGGGGGAGAGTTTTAACGCATAGAATTTCCTAACTATGTAGAAATGAGTGCATGACTAGAGAGAAAATATTTTTAGATGATTACATACCAATTTATATGATTTATTTATGATTTATGTTGCATGGTATGCATGTTTATTTTTCAGCCTGCTTAAGCTACGGACGTGTGGACGAGATTAGGGTCGACCGGAATGAAAATAATTTGAGATTTTTAAGTTATGGGATTTTAAGAATGAATTTATTTTTTTTTAAGCAAATATTTTTGGAAATTAGGATTTTTATAACTATTTTGGAGGGGAACCCGTTTTTCACCTATACGGACTGGTATATTGAGTTTTAAGGCATTTTAAATTATGAGGAGGCCTAGATTTCGAAATTTTGTAATCTTTAAAGCCCAATTATGAGTTTTTAAGCACCTTTTAATTTAATTAGAAGGGTAAACCGGTATTTTTATTAATTAAAGCCATAGGGGTCATTATAGGCACATTCATTATTTTCTTAAACACAAATTACACAAACCTATCATCCTCCTCACACAACCAGCTGCCCTCTCCACTCCATTAGCACACAAAAATTTGAAATTATACAGCCATTGAAGGAGCTTGACTATCCAAAGCCGGTTTGCGCCCCGATCTCGCGTCTACAACGTCCGTACCTCGCAGATCTACGTCTTCTTCGACCCAGGCATGTGATATCAATCCATTTTCTCACCATTTAAACTGTATTAGACTGATTTTTATGAAAATTCGTGTGAATTACATGTGTATTGTTCAGATCTACCCATCTTGTTCATGGTTCTTGCAATATATATCATGTTACATCTCATGGCTTTGAACCTTCCTTGCATGGCTTCGGTTCAGGGGCTGCCTAAGGGACCTTGGATCCTTATTAGGTGGTTCTAGGGGGTCCTAAGGAAGGCTAATAGTGGTCCATAGATGGGTGTTGTCGGACGAACCATCGGCTAGAAGGAGAACACCGCGTGCTGCATGTTCCTGCGCAGCGCCGTGCACCCTCTTTGAGCTGCCCGTTCTCCTTCATGCGTGCTCGGTTGGGACCATGGTCGGTCAGGTTAAGACCGGATGGACCTGGGGGTGGCCCATCCGGAAGGGCTCTGACATTGGTGGCCGGAGCAGGGAGAACGGTCGTGCGAAGTGGCTGCTGGTCGCGGCGGAGCTGCATGGGGGTGTATGTGTTTCGGCCTAGGTTAAGTTTGGGGAATTGGTTCTGTCTAAGTGAACCGGTTTTGGCTGGTTCAGTTGGACCGGATCGGTTCATCGAGTCTCGAGTCAAATATTTTAAAATGGGGTCAAGTTATTTTAATTATGGACCTGTTATTTTAATTAATGTGTCAAATGTCCAATTTTAAAGAAATTAGCCAGAAGGTCAAAATTGAGTCAAACCATTTAAATAATTGAAGTTATGTTTAATTTTAAGTTTTTAGTCAAAATTAGGGCCTTTGGTATTTTATTGGAGTTAAAATCGACTTTTGGGATTTATTGGTCAAAATCGGTCTTTTGGTCAAAATCGGCTTTCGAGGTCCAAAATTGAGTCTAAACCATTTAAATAATTTAAGTTATGTTTAATTTTAATTTTTTAGTCAAAATTAGGGCCTTTGGTATTTTATTGGAGTTAAAATCGACTTTTGGGATTTAATTTGGTCAAAATCGGTCTTTTGGTCAAAATCGGCTTTCGAGGTCAAAATTGATTTAAATTGATTTTAAAAGTCAAAATCGATCTTAATAAGTCCCAAATTGAGTTTTAGAAGTCAAAATTGATTTTAAGTAGTCCCTTTATCCTTGATTTTAAGAAATCGAAATTTTATAGAAATTATGTCAGGCATCGTGCTCTAAACAGACAACACATGCGGAAGCATAACAAAAAGTGGGTAAAATTTTCGCGTTTAGGCCCGACGGTTTAAAACACATATAATTTAAAATAGCAAAATACTCAAAATAAGTTCCCAGTTACAAAACCACGAATGATAGCATAACAACCAGACACAAATAACATGTACCAGACTCCCTAACGGGATACAACGACAAAGCACAGGGCATCCCCCTGGCTAACTGATACATATATATAAATATGCTATAAGCAACTGGGACACGCTAACCACCTCCCGGGGCACCACCAGCTGGGTTAAAACCACGACCAGCTGCAAAACCTGGGTTCCCTGAAAACAATACAAACAAGGAAACAAACCAAGCCCCGGAGGGACATGGGGTCAGACCCCAGTATGGAGAGCAACTATAAATCAGCAGTAACAGCAAGAATAAAATGCAGATGCTATGCATGAGATGCTGGACAACAACGAAGGACTCCAACCGAGAAAGAAGTCAAGGCACTCAATGCACAGCTCAACTGAATCTGCAACAAACGGTGGCCACTGGGTGTGTTCCAAGTGTGGTAGCTAGCCACTCACCTGGACACAACACCCGAATACCAGATGCATCAAACACTCGGCCTGCTGTTGCCCAACCTATGAACTGTGGTAGTTAGCCACTCGGCGCATAGGGGCTAACATATCCCAGTAGGGGAGATGAGAGTGCGGTATTACCGCTCGCCCTCGCATCCTAGTAAGAAACAGAACAAGAACAACGAAACGAAACGATGGCAATAAAACTGGAATGAGATGCAAAAAGAGTGTATGCACATGCTGGACAATAATAAGCATATCAACATATGCACAACAACAATACCAACAGCATGTATACAACACATAACACACGGCCATCCAAACGCTACCTCAAACGTGAAAAACGGTGGCCGGAATCGACGGGAAATGGCCAGAGAAGTTCACGGTGAACAGTGCCAAGGGTTTGAAGAAACAGAGAACGAATGTCGGGAAATATTCTAAGTATGGGAACTGATATCACAATTCGAAGATCAAGTCTTCCTTATATAATTCCCACAACTGCTGAATTCTGTTCTCAAAATCCACCGACAAAAACAGTCGACGCATCAATCTCCCAAACCAGCAGGTACCAACAAACCAGCAGGTACCAACGAACCAGCAGGAACACTACAAACAACAGACGCAAGGAACCAACTGCTGATTTCTCAAATAATGCTACAACAAAACGATGTCGCAGCGACTTACGCTATCATAACTACCACCTGCTGGGTATCCAGTCGTAAGACATCGCATAACACTCCCTCTGCTGGTACCAGTCCCAACTTCAAAACTTAGCGTCACAACTAACTCAAAACGGCGTCGCACAGCTGACGTCATCCAGTCGACAACCCCCGCGCGAAATGACCAGTAGCAAACACTCTCTCGTAGCTGGACAATCAGTCGCTACATACAAACGACGACGTTTCCCTCTCGCGCTACAGGAATGTTGACTCGCGTTGACATCTACTTCTGCTGATCAACCAGCAGGCACACATATGCGATCTCACCAGCTGGTACCAGACGCAACATCCAAACGACGTCGCGCCAACTAATCTAAACGCAGTCGTTTTAGCCCTCAACACAAAACACATTAACGCATCTGCTGATTACAACACGCGCAACCAGACTTCACGCAAACGACGGTGTTTCATAACCAGCGTTACCAAAACACGCTTCGACTGGTTTTCGCCACCGACCAGCTGCTGGCTCACAAAACCAGCTGACACGCCAACCAGCAGGTACCTCAAATATGCGAAAATACAAAATCTCCAGAATTGTTCAACACACGAAATGGAACCCAAAAATGCAACTCAAACCTCAAAACAGAGATCTAAACCACAAAATCTCTTAATCAATCGATCAATTCCAACAATAAATCCTTAATCAACATTTCAGGTCTCACATGTCTCCCCCTCTAAAAGAGATTTCGTCTTCGAAATCAAACAACAATTCTGAAAGCACAACAAAAGCTAAGAGCTCAAGATAACCAAGCAAACAATTTACAACAACTAAGGAGGGAATACAAACAAAGCTACAACTACTGGAAAATATAGCTCAACAGCTACTCAAACAGATGTGGCCACTCGCGCTGCATATTTTCTTCCAGCTCCCAAGTAGCTTCTTCCCTACCATGTTTGCTCCACTGCACCATTACCAACGGAATAGTCTTATTCCTCAACTGTTTCTCTTTTCTGCCAAGGATCTGCAAAGGATATTCCTGATAACTCAACGACTGATCTAGCTCTACCTCGTCAGTTCCAAGAACATGAGACGGATCTGGCTCATATTTCCTCAACATCGACACATGAAACACATCGTGAAGAGAGGACAACTCTGACGGCAACAACAACCGATAAGCTAAAGGATTAATCCTCTCGACAATCTCATATGGACCAACATAACGAGGGGCTAACTTTCCCTTGCGTCCAAAGCGCATCACACTACGAAACGGAGAAACCTTCAGAAATACGCGATCACCAACCTAAAACTCAAGAGGTCTACGCCTCTTATTCGCATAACTGGCTTGGAGATCCTGGGCAGCCTTCATCCGCTGTCGAATAAGATCCACATGATCTTTCATTTGCAGCACAAAGTCGGGGGCAGATAGCTGCTTCTCCCCCACTTCTTCCCAACACACTGGCGATCTGCACTTCCTACCATACAAAGCCTCAAAAGGCACCATACCAATCGTCACTTGGTAGCTTTTATTGTACGAAAACTCAACCAAAGACAACGCGTCTTGCCAGCTACCTCCGAAATCCAACACAACAGCACGCAACATATCCTCTAACGTCTGGATAGTTCGCTCAGATTGGCCATCTGTTTGGGGGTGATACGCGGTACTCAATGCCAATCTGGTTCCCAAAGCTGTCTGCAAACTTTTCCAAAAACGGAAAGTAAACCTCGGATCTCGGTCGGACACGATTGAAACAGGCACACCGTGCAGTCTAACAACAAAATCAACGTACAAATTCGCCATCTTCTTCAACGAGAAAGTCATACCGTAGGGAATGAAGTGTGCAGACTTCGACAAACGGTCTACAACTACCCAAATAGCATCGCATCCTCTGCTGGAACGAGGCAGATGCATCACAAAATCCATTGCAATGTGCTCCCAATTCCATTGGGGCACCTCTAAACTCTGCAACAGACCACCAGGTCTCATCCTTTCGGCCTTAACCATCTGGCAGTTCAAACAACGAGCGACAAAACCAGCAACATCGCTCTTCAGGCCAGCCCACCAAAAGTGCGGCTTCAAAGCATGGTACTTTTCCAAAAACGGGAAGTAAACCTCGGATCTCGGTCGGACACGATTGAAACAGGCACACCGTGCAGTCTAACAACAAAATCAACGTACAACTTCGCCATCTTCTTCAACGAGAAAGTCATACCGTAGGGAATGAAGTGTGCAGACTTCGACAAACGGTCTACAACTACCCAAATAGCATCGCATCCTCTGCTGGAATGAGGCAGATGCGTCACAAAATCCATTGCAATGTGCTCCCAATTCCATTGGGGCACCTCTAAACTCTGCAACAGACCACCAGGTCTCATCCTTTCGGCCTTTACCATCTGGAAATTCAAACAACGAGCAACGAAACCAGCAACATCACTCTTTAGGCCAGCCCACCAAAAGTGCGGCTTCAAAGCATGGTACATCTTCCGTGCACCAGGATGAACACTATGTCTGCTGCAATGCGCCTCTCGAAGGATCTCCTCCTTCAAATCGATCAAATTGGGCACAACCAACCTGCCCTAGAAACGCAAACAACCATCGGACGAAACAGAAAAGTCCTCAAGTTCGCCAGCCCTGACTTTCAACTTCAATTCGTGGATGGACGGATCGGTCCTCTGGGCTGCTCGAATGGTAGAAACAATCTGAGGTTCCACTCGGAACGATGAAACCATCACACAATCCTCAGCCGGATAGAATCTCCAACCTGTAGTGTTAAGATGCTCTTTATCCTTAGAGATGTACAACGACGCAAGCATCTCACTAGCCTTCCTGCTTAAAGCATCAGCCACTACGTTCGACTTCCCAGGCTGGTATTTAATCTCACAATCAAAATCCTTAAGCAGCTCCATCCACCGACGCTGTCTCATGTTCAAGTCAGGCTGCGAAAACAGATACTTCAAACTTTTGTGGTCGGGGTACACCACAAATTGCTCGCCATACAGGTAGTGACGCCAGATCTTTAACGCAAAGACCACCGCTGATAACTCCAAATCATGAACTGGGTAGCGAGTCTCGTGAGGTTTCAACTGCCACGAGGCATACGCAATGACTCTACCATTCTGCATCAACACACAACCCAATCCATTAAGCGAAGCGTCAGAACAAACAACAAAACCACCTGATCCGGACGACAGAGCCAACACAGACGCAGTAGTCAACTTTTCCTTGAGCAGTTGAAACGCATTCTCACACTGCTCAGTCCAAACGAACCGCTTATCCTTCTGGGTCAATTGGGTCATCGGCTTCGCTATACTAGATAAACCCTCAATGAAGCGACGATAATAGCAGCCAGACCTAAGAAACTGCGAATCTCAGACACATTTCTCGGTCGCTCCCAGTTCAAGACAGCATCCACTTTACTGGGATCCACAGAAATGCCATCTGCTGAAATGACATGACCCAGAAATACTACGCGTTCCAACCAGAACTCGCACTTGGAGAACTTTGCATACAACTGCTGCTCTCTCAACCTCTGAAGAACCATCTCCAAGTGCTCCTTGTGCTCCCTCGGATTCTTCGAGTAAACCAAGATGTCGTCAATAAAAACAATCACAAACTGGTCTATGAACTCTCTAAAAACTCGGTTCATCAGATCCATGAAGACTGCAGGCGTGTTTGTCAACCCAAATGGCATTACCAAAAACTCAAAATGTCCGTACCTCGTACGAAACGCAGTCTTTGAGACATCCTGATCTCTCACCCTCAACTGGTGGTACCCAGATCGCAGATCGATCTTTGAATACACCGCAGAACCTTGCAATTGATCAAACAGATCATCGATTCTCGGTAACGGGTACTTGTTCTTCACGGTGGCTTTATTCAACTGACGAAAATCAATGCACATCCGCATTGAGCCATCCTTCTTCTTCACAAACAATATGGGTGCTCCCCACGGCGACATACTAGGTCGGATGAAACCTTTCTCCAGCAAATCATCTAACTGTACCTTGAGTTCTCTCAACTCCGTAGGCGCCAGACGATAAGGAGCACGAGAAATCAGAGTTGTGCCAGGCACCAGCTCTATGCTGAAGTCTATCTCCCGCCTCGGAGGAAAACCAGGAATCTCCTCCGGAAACACGTCGGGAAAGTGTCGCACCACGGGAACATCACTAAGCTGAACACTGGAATAAGAAGACGCATCCAAAGCATATATAAGAAAACCAGCATTTCCCAAAGATAGCAAACTGAACATCTCCATCGCGGAAACCAACGGAATCTTCGATCACGAATCCTGGCCGTAGAAGTCCCACTTCTTGCCAGACAAAGGCCTAAAGCGCACAATCCCATGGAAGCAATCCACGGAGGCCCTATAGTTGGACAGCACATCCATTCCAACTATACAATCGAAATCCCAAAGCATCAAACGAATCAAATTCGCTAACAAGAATCACCCGGCTCGGTGTCTCCTCCGCCTGCTCCCTCGTGATGGCGTTAACCTGAGCATGTTGGGGTCCTGGGAAGAAAGGCTGAGACGAATGTCCAAAACATGAAGGGAGGCTGCTGAAACGGTCTAAATGGAGTCTCACCCACGTGGGGCTGCTGAAACTGCTGAGAACGGCCCCTAGACTGACCTCCACGACCCTGAGACGGGACTGCACCCTGCTGCGACCCAGCTGTCGGACACACTCTAGCGTAGTGTCCAAACTGACCACAAAGGTTGCAAGAACCCGGAACACCCACACACTGGGTAGAAGGATGCTTTCCACCACAGAAACCACAAAACTCAGCTCGAGAACTGCTGCTACTCGAGCTGCCTGAACCGGAAGACCCTAAACCAGACTTTTTCTTGAATTGCTGACCACGAGGTCGGAACCTACCACGGCCAGACTGCTGAGCCATCTGCTGCTGCTGCTGAGGATAATGCACGGACTGGGAAATCTGAGACGACTGAGCTCCCTGACCAACCGGTCTACCATCCTGAACTGCCTGCGGTACCTGAGCTCTGCGAGTACGACGACTCCTCATGCCCTCCTCGATATGGATAGCAGTAACAGCAAGAATAAAATGCAGATACTATGCATGAGATGCTGGACAACAACGAAGGAATCCAACCGAGAAAGAAGTCAAGGCACTCAATGCACAGCTCAACTGAATCTGCAACAAACGGTGGCCACTGGGTGTGTTCCAAGTGTGGTAGCTAGCCACTCGCCGGGACACAACACCCGAATACCAGATGCATCAAACACTCGGCCTGCTGTTGCCCAACCTATGAACTATGGTAGTTAGCCACTCGGCGCATAGGGGCTAACATAACCCAGCAGGGGAGATGAGAGTGCGGTATTGCCGCTCGCCCTCGCATCCTGGTAAGAAACAGAACAAGAACAACGAAACGAAATGATGGCAATAAAACTGGAAATGAGATGCAAAAAAGCGTGTAATGCACATGCTGGACAATAATAAGCATATCAACACACAACAACAATACCAACAGCATGTATACAACACATAACACACGGCCATCTCATAGATCGGCAGGCTCAACAGGCAACTAAACACATAAGCCAGCAAAGCCATCTCACAATTCATCCAAGCCGTCACCTTGCTGTAATTTACAAGCTCAACCCGTACCTTAATTCCCACAAGGAACGAAGCAAGTCACAGCCTGCACAAATCTGCCAAAATACACGAAGCACAGATTTCAGGGAAACATAACAACTCTCACAGCCAATTCACAATTCCCACGGCCAACAATTCAATTGCACAACCAGCCTTCAACCCTACCCAAAACAACTCACAGGAAGCTTAAAACAAGGCCTAGAACAAGATTCCAACAACTAAATTCGAAAGGCTACCTGCAACCGACAAAACGCACGTACACACAGTAGCTTCGAGCTTCCAATCCAGCCCACTATAGCTTCCAAAATGGGTACGAGATGAAAGAGCTTTCCAAGAGGAGTCCAACGCTACCTCAAACGTGAAAAACGGTGGCCGGAATCGACGGGAAATGGCCGGAGAAGTTCACGGTGAACAGTGCCAATGGTTTGAAGAAACAGAGAACGAATGTCGGGAATATTCTAAGTATGGGAACTGATATCACAATTCGAAGATCAAGTCTTCCTTATATAATTCCCACAACTGCTGAATTCTGTTCTCAAAATCCACCGACAAAAACAGTCGACGCATCAATCTCCCAAACCAGCAGGTACCAACAAACCAGCAGGTACCAACGAACCAGCAGGAACACTACAAACAACAGACGCAAGGAACCAACTGCTGATTTCTCAAATAACGCTACAACAAAACGATGTCGCAGCGACTTACGCTATCATAACTACCACCTGCTGGGTATCCAGTCGTAAGACATCGCATAACACTCCCTCTGCTGGTACCAGTACCAACTTCAAAACGTAGCGTCACAACTAACTCAAAACAGCGTCGCACAGCTGACGTCATCCAGTCGACAACCCCCGCACGAAATGACCAGCAGCAAGCTACAGCAGCAAACACTCTCTCGCAGCTGGACAATCAGTCGCTACATCCAAACGACGACGTTTCCCTCTCGCGCTACAGGAATGTTGACTCGCGTTGACATCTACTTCTGCTGATCAACCAGCAGGCGCACATATGCGATCTCACCAGCCGGTACCAGACGCAACATCCAAACGACGTCGCGCCAACTAATCTAAACGCAGTCGTTTTAGCCCTCAACGCAAAACACATTAACGCATCTGCTTATTACAACACGCGCAACCAGACTTCACGCAAACGACGGCGTTTTATAACCAGCGTTACCAAAACACGCTTCGACTGGTTTTCCCCACCGACCAGCTGCTGGCTCACAAAACCAGCTGACACGCCAACCAGCAGGTACCTCAAATATGCGAAAATACAAAATCTCCAGAATTGTTCAACGCGCGAAATGGAACCCGAAAATGCAACTCAAACCTCAAAACAGAGATCTAAACCACAAAATCTCTTAATCAATCGATCAATTCCAACAATAAATCCTTAATCAACATTTCAGGTCTCACAAATTAGGCAAAAATGGGAAAAAGCGGTGAACATTCGTTTAATCGGCCGAGTTTAGAGCGATGTTTGGTCTAGAAGTGGTGAGCCAGGCCCCGGAATAAATCCTTGACCGAAGTAGAAAAATGTAGAAGCCCGTAAATGTATGTTTAATTATATATGTAGTATTTTAAGACGTAAATGTTTTAAAGGAAATGATTAAATATACATTAACGGGCTAAGCTTTTAAATTGCATGATTTTTAGAAATTCATGCGTCATGAGATTTTATGAAATGATCAGGCATGTTTTTTTAAGTTAAAACCCGATGGATTGAAGTGATGTGGCAAAGTATACGTTGGGAGTTAGCCGGGTAGCCGAGCCCGGGGATCCTCTGTTTTTAGGTGATTATAGGGCCTATGGATCCATGTGATCACGACATGGTGAAGTGGCAATTATAGGAGGTGTGACATATAGGGATCCTCGTGTGATATTGGGGTGAACCACACCGCCACGTACATTGGTTATTACGACTGATCAGTCATACGCTCGCTCACATTCACTGATACGACTCATATATTTTTCAGGTTACGTTAAGCCATGACTTATATGTTATATGATATGTTATGATATGAAATGTATGATATGATATGTTTTATGATCATGCACGCATTCACGCTTTAACGTTATTTTAATTACAAGTACGTGCTTGCATGCGATTTTATTAGTATGTACTTTGTTATGTATTACGATAGAGCATGTTGAGCCTCTAGGCTCACGAGGTTTAAATGGTGCAGGTGATGATCCTGCCGATGAGTACATCCCAACTGACGGTGAGGACGTCTGAGCGCCTGTTGCAGCAGTACCCCGAGACCACCTTTATGTTCTAGTCTGTCATGATACAGTTTCAGATATTGGTTTTTAAACATGTTTACTTTCAACATTTTTACTCAGTGAATTTATTCCGCTTGAATGTTTCAACATTTTAAATATTCCTTTATTTATGTTTAAAGTATTTTTGAGAAAATGATTTAGAAACGTTTTAAAAAGGAACGAGCCATACCTTAAGTTTATGTTTGCTTCCGCATATGTTTTAAAAAAAAAATCTAAAGTCTGGTTCGTTTCAGAATATCTCCATGAGATCACCGCACCCATATTTCTCATTGCCCTGGAAGTACCATTCCACCATCTCTGCGTATATTCCCTCAACTGGAACGTCGCCAGAGTCAATCTCCGGTCCGCATCATATTTGACCCTATCAAACAAACCTTCCATGTGCTCTAACTAGTCCTCGGCTACCAAACCTCCATCAGAACCTAAAAAGGTCGGGGGATTACTCCTCTGGAATCTTGCTAAGAGTAGTTCCATCTCATCGACATGGTGAGCCAGATGCTCCACCTCATCCTCAACCGGTCTAGAACGTCTACGCTATGGAAAACTAGGCTGAACTATGTCATCCTCGTGGTGCTCCTGAGTCCTTTGCCACCTTCTTCCCAAGTATACCTCTCCTTTAGGCTTCATATCTGAGGCGCCAGGGTAAACGATAAAAATAGGTAAAGCATGGAGTCAAACACATCAATACAAAATCGTGTTTAGCTTGAGTGGATTAGAATAAAAATTGAGATAATCCCAATTTAAGCTCTGATATCAAAATATCAGGCCCGATTCTCATAATCAAGGAATAAGCACACAATTAACAAAAAATGTGGAAACTTGAAAACGGGATAAAATTTTTCTTTTCGGGCCTGATACAAAAAACGAATAAAAATATTCCAATACACAAAAAATAAATACCATTCCATCACTCAATATATATATATATATACATATACATATATTCAATAATAAACAACAAGCATCGAATCATAAAATACCACCACTACACCAGGGCATCCCTTGGTAAATGACTCAATCAAGTATAAATATACAATAATAATTTGGACACTCGATCAACACCATATGGGGCTCCACTAGCTGACGCCCCACCTGGTGTAGCTGAGCCACCTGGATAACCTACAATAGTCAACACACGACCAAAGCATCCCCAAAGGGACGGAGTCAAACTTCTAGTATGGAGAGCAACAATAAACAGCAATCAAGTACGAGATAGAATATGTTATATGCTATGAAATTCATGTCTGGTAGCAAAGAAATAACGGGTACCAAGAACTAAAGTCTAACAACATGATCAACAAGATCACAGTGGCAACATCGTCAAGAGTAATGGGGGTGACCGGCAGGCCTCAATGCAAAACTGATTGATGGTAGCCCCTTTGTCGAGGGTGCGATAGCTTTCCGATCGGTCTCAAAAGAAAAACAAACAATGGAGGGTGTACTAACAATGCACCCACCACCAAGCGTCCAACTCACATCAGTGAGAGTGCGGGAGCTACCCTCTTGCTCTTTATGCCCTCCTCGTGAGTGTACAACTCAAAACACCACTCCAACGAGGCTACAAAGCAGTCTCCTAAAACAACTCAAGGGGTGCAAAAAATAATCAATGCCCGATATTAATGCACATGCTCAATTTCATGCTACAGAATGCATTTACAATAAATAACAGTAATACATGTAGCAACACATTGAATTTAAACACATAGCACATAAATCATCTCTACAAAATCTGTAAACACACGCTCGTTCTGTACCTCACGGTGTTTTACCAAATATCTCAACCAAAAATAGTTTTCAGAACTAATCACGCACAATGGCGGCAACATACAGCGGCCAGAAAGTTCCAAGGTCTACCAGCAGATCGGGAATCTTATCAAAAACCTCGGGGAGTCCTACAACCCAAAAGCAACACCCAACACAGGTTCAAACTCTCAAAATTGAAAAGAAACAGCTCAGAAATCTCGCTGGAACTAGACAAGAGCTCCTAAGATTAGAATTTGCTCAATTATCTACCAAAGCTAACGATACTGGTCTAAAACTGAAATCAAAGAGAAGAGCTACTAATTACAGCTCACGGCGACCAACTGAGCTGAGCTAAATGGTCGAAAACTACGAAAAATAGCACACATGCACCATAGTAGATCTCCCTCCTTCGACCACCACACACCTCAAGACTGGTCGGGAAAGTATGGGTTTGGAAATAGGATTCCAATGGTACCACCCATGCTTAGAACAAACTAACCGATCGCCAGCAATCGGGAAAAATGTCGATCGATTGAACAGTGATAAGATTTTCGTTCAGATGAACTCTCAAAGAAGATGATATAAGTTATGACCGACAGTCTCGCTCTTCCTCAATTATATAACTTAACAAAAATATCTAAGTTACTCGATCACAAAAATCCCATAACTGGTCTATAGTGCAACCAAAACAGTACAGCTTCTCTCCTGAACCGACTCTCAGATCAAGACATCAAATCCTCCTCTAAATGCTCCTAGAACCGGATGTCAAAGCCTCCTGTGAGCTGATTCCCAGATCAGGACATCAAAGTCTCATCTGAGCTGACTCCCAGATCAAGACGCGCTAACGGGTCAGCACATCTCTTAACAGATCGGCACAGTGCTACTCAGAGTGGTACAACACCACTCAAATCACCTCGCTCTACTCACAACGGCAAAACTCTACTCAGAATAGTACAACGCTACTCAAATCAGCTTGATCTACTCACAATTGCATAGCGCTAATCATAACAGTATAGTGCTACTCAAATCAGCTCTCACCAGATTAGTACATCACTACCAGTTCAGCTCAACACTAATGGATCAGTACAACTTGATTAGATCTGCTCAAATCGATCAGCTTGGCCCCAGATCGATCTCGATCAGCAAAACTCGATCAGATCAGTCATAGCTCGATAGGATCAGCACAGCTCAATCCGATCATCACAACTTGATCCTAATCAGCACGCTTCAATCAGCTCAGCACAGCTCAACCCAGATCACCACGGCACACCTCCGATCCGATTTCTCCAGTCTGACTGCTTCGTTCTAATGTTCAAGGGCCTCACATCTTGAGGTCCTCGGGAAGAGTTCATGTGATCTTCACTACTCCTGTTTGGGGGACAAAAAGTACCTCATCCTCCTCTTCTTCAGTGATCAACTGAAAATCTTCCGACCT
The DNA here is from genome assembly GCA_001598015.1 of Dorcoceras hygrometricum. NCBI lineage: Eukaryota > Viridiplantae > Streptophyta > Magnoliopsida > Lamiales > Gesneriaceae > Dorcoceras > Dorcoceras hygrometricum. Next base: position 22,106 of record KV011818.1, read on the forward strand.
AGTGTATATGCTCACCTCTTCGAGCACTTGAGTGGTTGTAATGCTGGGTCTTGGTCGCCTACTGCTCGACCCTTACCTCTTCCACATATAACTTCCTAGGCAACTTCCTATTTTCGATCAATTCCCCTAAAAGCACTTCGAACAGGGAACTTAATCTTTTGATGTAATGCCGAGGTCACTTCCATGAAAGTGGCCATGGAAGGTCTGCCTAGAATGACATTGCAGAAAGAGGGAGTGTCTACGATAGTGAACTCGATGACGCTGGTATTCCTCAGTTCTCCTGATCCAAGTGAGAAAGATAGATGAACCACCCCCACTGGTTGTAGGGAATGACTAGTGAACCCAAACAGAGGGGTTTGAACTGTCTCCATATTTGATATTCTTCGAGATCCATCTAGTCCATAGCTTCCTTGAAGAGTATGTACATCGAGCTCCTGTAATCTACAAATATGCGAGCTATCTCATAATTGAAAATCATAGCTTGGATCACGAGGGCATCATTTTGCTTGTTGACCCCTCATTGATAGTCCTCGAACCCAAAGGAATTAGTAGGGTATGAGTATCTCTTGTTGACCTCCATGTTCTCCATGCGCCGGCATCTAGCTTTTCTTGCTCGATTGGAGTCCCCAATCAGTAGGTCCTCCCGAGATCATATGGATGAATTCTTGAGGTTGAGGTGAATGAGTTTCACTTATGGGATGGTTTTGGTTTTGCCCCAGGTCAGTTCTGCCTCTACTTAGAGTCATTCTATTCTTCTGCCCACTTCCTTATTCTCCATGCCTCTTCTGAGGTCGAGGGGGTCTGCTCCCAACTAACACAGCTCGAACATCAGGGTTAACCTGGATGATGCGCTCTAGCTCCTGATCTAAATGCCTACAATCATAGGTGGTGTGGCCATAGTCTCTATGAAAATCACAGAACCTATCGGACTTGGGGTTTCTCGGACCTCCTTCACCTCCCCGAGGTCTTTGCACTAACCTCCTCCCATCACAAATCTCCAAGGCTTGGGCCTTGCCTACCTTTAAAGGCGTCCGAGCAACAAACTGTCAGGGGGTCAATGGGGACCCTTTCATTCTGAGGCTCTTTAGCAAGCTTAGGTGGGGCCTTTTGATCAGTCCTCGTGTCGAATGTACTTCCTCTACATTGACAAACTTTTCCCCCCTCGCTAATAGTTTGTCAAATTTCATCGGGGGTTTTTCGACTAGGGATCTGAATAAGTCACCCCCTTGCAAGCCCTGGGTAAATGCAAGGATCAGTAAGTCCGGGGTGGCAGAAGGCACTTCAATAATTGTGCTGTTGAAGCACCTAATGTACTCGTACGAGTTCTCTTGCTCTCTTCTTGACATTGAAGAGGTTCAACATCATCATTGACTGCTTCTTGCTACTGGCGAACTGATGGAGGAATTCCCGGCTAAAGTTTTGGAATCTCCTAATACTCCTAGCTGAGAGGAGGTTGAACCATTGTTGTGACGATCTGACCAGAGTGGTCAAGAAGACTCGACACTTGATAGGGTCTGCATACAGATGGAAGATCACATCATTTTTGAACCTCAAGAGATGCTCCTCGGGGTCCCTATCCGGTCGTATTCTCCTATTGTAAACTTGAAATTCTGGGGGATTTCCACAACCAATACTTTGGTTGAAAAAGGCACCATTCAAACTGGACGAGGTTAAGGCCCTGAGCTCCTTTCTTCTCTCAGGAAAGAAACTTCCTCCCGAAGCTTCCAAATGTCCTCCAAGTGTAGATTGGGAGGAGGATTGGCCTCCAGCCAATGGCCCAGCACTTGATTTACAGTTGCGGCCACCAACTGTGCAATTTGAGCAGCTGTGGACCCTGGTTGTCAGGTCCCCGAGATAGATTTTCGATGCTATTGTTCTCTCCCGTCTCCTGAAGTATGTTCCTTTTGGATGGCACCATTTGATGTAACCAAATTTTGTCTCAGCCGATGATCTACCACTGGACCGGGAGATCGGGAGATCTTTCCTCGGGTCCCGAACAGGTGTTGACGAAAGTGGGTATACTTCTATTGGTGACCTGCAACCACAAAAACTGGTTAGATGGCGCCAGAAGTGTTTCCAGCGAAGCCACTCAGATACTTAAGTCAGGTTGAATCATCGGGAATAGAAAGCAAAGAGATATATAAAGCTGAGATCTTGTGGCTTTGGGAATGAATGTAACATGAAGCATACATAAGTCTTTATAGTGGAGGCTTAGAGGCTGTAGCGGGCGCGTTAGCCGGTTAATGATGCGCTTGAGCAGGTCTTATGGCTGATGTGATGCCCAATTTGACCACTTCTTCAGGCAAGATTTTGCCCTGATTCCTTGAGACTTAGACATATTCAATGCATATGGTGGATGTATGCGAAACTCTCGCATTCTAGAGCACCAGATTAAGCAAGATCATAAATGCTCTTCCTCAGACCTCTTACCCTGACCTTCCGACATATCGTATCTCACCGGTCCTCGGATCCCGAAATGATATGGGAATATCTGTCTTTTTACCAAAACACACATATCGTATGTGCCTCAATATGGTAGTTTTATATCCCGATATGATTATTTTGATTGTCAACGTGCATATAGATAGGTGGTTATTATCCCAACTTTTGGAACAACATATGAGTACTCACTCTCTTTGATTGTCTTATCCTCTAATTTTGTGGCAGTCTCACTCGAATCTAACCCTTTTGTACCAAACACATCATGTTACTATGTCCAACCCGAAATTTAATCATAGGTTCTATGAATTTCAACATAAAACTGAGCTTCACTTTCATATATGTGTGGTCTCCAACTCGAGAGATTCCAATCTTTAATCGCAAGCACACCCAACGGGCTCCACAAACTGATCGAGAATTAAAAGCGCTTCAGTATTTATCTTATTGGTATATTACAGATATATACAACATATAATAAAATTCTGATGGATTATAAAAATATATATCACAACAATATAAGTGTATCATTCATCTGGATACATAAGGGAAGAAATATGAATATTGTGTTTCTAGTGTAAATTGTATATCCGGATATATACGCGTGTGCGTATATCCAATTCTGCTCCTAACATCATAATTGGATATGCAGAATGATTAAAAACATCACTAACATGATAAAAACATTAACATAATAATTATTTTATGTCTAACATGACATCTCACATGTAAGTCGAGGCCATTAGACGCCATAAGTTAAAAATTCAAGTTGGTATTTGATGTAGCTGACATCTCACATGAAGTCGAGGCCATAGACGCCATAAGTTAAAAATTCAAGTTGGTATTGTTGACCAAGCGAAGTATCATATAATGAATCCAAAACAATATCGAGATCAAATGACCAAAAATTCAGAAAGTGATTGTGATTGTATGCTTCCAATTCTAACACTTGAAGATATATATCGGGGAGCTCTTAGGTTTTGACCTACATTAAATTTCTAGATTTTATATTGAGGGGTGTTGAAGTAGGTGGACATTTGATCCATTGCTAGAAGGTGCACTGAAAAGTAGCTGTATTCGACTTGTAAATGGACATTTGATCCATTGCTAGAAGTTAATTTTGCTAAATTCGACTTGTAAAGCTGGGTAATAAATATGAATCTCGTGGCAATCCGGGGGTTGAGTCACCTACTTTGTATCGTGGAGATTTGCTAAAATCAGACAAATATATGTACCCTACTCGTAGTTTCGATATAAATGGTACTTGGAATTATAGCCCTAATCATAAGGGAGTCAGCTGATTAGACACTACGCAAACGCCAAGCCCGCACATGCTTTGTTTGGGCTGCTAAATCTAATTCACTATAAGTAATATATACCTTATTTCCGAGACGTGGGATTGTCAAATCTAAGATAAGTAACTTCGAATTAATAATTCAACCTTTGAATTCTCATGGACTTTCTCTATCAGATGGGTTGTGATAGCGAGTTATTAACTAACAAGACCGATTAATAATCGTGATTTTACTCGATCCAACAAAAAAGAAGCTAACAGCCTCGATGATGCGATTCGAACAATCCATAGGTTACATTTAGCTAGATAAATGATTTTGATGTAGTCAAATTATCTCAGCCGACGAGCTAACACCACCACGTCGGGAGCTCGGGAGCGTCGGGCACTGGTAGGCGGAAGGTTCTTCTTCTTGACGTCTGCAACCACAAATCACAGGTCAGAGGACACCGAAAGTGTGTCCGACGAAACCCCTCCGATGCTTAAGTCAGACAGTGCGTAGAAAAGAAAACGAGAGAGAATATGTGCTGTGAAAGCAAGTGAGAGCAAGAATGAGTGTCTGTGGGATGAAGGAACATACCTGGTATTTATAGAGGGGCTAAGCGGTGGAAAGGATAATATCTCGGCGAATATTCTTCGTGATCCTCGGGATCCTCTCGCTAAATAAGAAAAGGTGTATCGACCCAGGATCCTTTAAATAAGAAAAGACGTATCCGGATGGAGGTCGGGGACTGCCTCGAGCTGCTCGGTCCTCGGGGCGCGAGGTGACTATGGGGGCATCAGATTTCATTTCGTAGAAATGGATTTTATTTTGGGAATAATTGAAGAATGAATTAGAAACGACATCCATATTGATGTATTTCAAATTCATCCCAATAACCAATACATTTAACTAGATTGTAGAGATATACTCAAAAGTAAGAAACAGCCAATATATTTGAAATAAGTTCATGATTTCGAATATCTAGACCAAAATCCATGCTCTAAGAAAATTCAGGAAATGACTGTTTCCAATCTGATTAGTGAACAACTAATTGGGCAAAGAACTCATCTATACTGACTATTAGTAAAGCAATTAAGTTAACTATTTTTTTAGTAAGTCGTTTTCATAATTTCAACATTTACATAAAGTTGAAAGTAATAAAAATTAGTTAAAAAAGCTCAACTGAAACCTACCCAATATGAGATTTTATAAACTGAAACCTATATAAACTGTTGAAATATTTTATAATAGAAACTAACACGTATTATAAGGTAACTGCGAGTGTGTTCCCGCTACTACTACTATATTAATTGAACTCTTTCAATATATTCATATATTTTCAAGAAAATAAGATGCTCAACTTGCAAGATTTTGATCACCAAAACTAGGGTTGAAGCTGAAAAAGCTAGGATGCTGACCCCAAAACCTAATAGTCCTCCCTCCATGAATCTCGGCGAGATAGGTACTTTGATCAACGTTACTTTCTTCTTTTGTTAGGTAAATAATTAACAAAAGTTGGTAATTCGAAAGTGTACATGTTACAAAATCCAGATTGCGTGTGTCCTATGTGATCTATAAGTGCGTACTTTTCGTCTCCTTATTTGATCCTTTCTTACAAATCAACACTTAATTTTATGCCAAGAAATATTGATATACTTATGTGTGTGGGGTCTACTACGGATTGCTGGATTCTTATTTAATGTGACATAGTTTGGATTGCTTCGTATTATTTGTACGTCGTCTTAGCCCCACAAAGTTTCTCGACTAAAATCCCTTTTGCAGAAAACAAGTTGGGAAAATAAAGCTAGAATAAATCCAATCCAATCCAATCCAATTCATGCATGACTTCTCGGATAACTCCCGAACAAAACATTAATAATGCACTCGGCGTGCTACCTAACTATGTAAATGCTCTATACGTGGTGGGGACTAACATGAAAAGGATATCTACTTTGAACTAGCTAGTAAAAACTATCACCTCATTTTTCACTCTGGCACCTCATGAAGTCTTATTTATCTAGCTATGGCCTGCTGTCATCAAACCGTCACCATGAAGCCTTATTTACCTACGGCGTATTGTCATCAAACGATGCGGTTCGAACCGTAACCGTGGCCAGGTCTAATATTATCTATATATGTACATAATAAAGGTGAGCTGGCCAAACTCTTTAAACTTGAGCATTTAAGGTTTGGGTCATTTGCATCGGACCCTATCATGAATGCACCAAATTTTCCCTCTTAATTTAGTAGTGCGGGACCAAATAAAAACCGTGCAGAGTGCTTATGAAACAAATCACGAGTCATTAAACTTAATTTTAGAATAATACCGTCGTCGTGTGAAAAGCTAAGAGCCCAGCTTCTTTCAGAATCGCAGAGTCGTGCCTAAATTTTGTAGAAATTAATGGTATCGGCCTATAAATTGCATCCAAAACTAAATATAGAAGATATTTTATTGTCAAAAAATATATTAGGATAGCAGTATATATGGTTTAATTTGAAGCCGTGTGCTTTGAATTTTCTGATATTGATATGTGGGGTATGTCACGCACAAAGGGGTCCATCCCACTGCAACATTTCAATCAATCTTTAATTCTCTTGTTTTTTTCCATTAATGTGACTCGCATTGAACATTTCCATCGAATTGAAATCAAAGAGAACCGGTCTTGTAACAAGGGCAGTGAACTAAAATTACTAAATTTTCTGTTTGATTCTAAAGAAAAAAAAAGGCAAACCATTTGCAGTTCTTTGGCTTTTACTATTTGGAGTTTTCATGAAACTGAGTATTTCCTTAAGAAGTATGCAAGCTTTTATGTCGATAGCTAAGGCCATGAAATATTTCTAGACGTGTATATATCGTGAAATGTTAAACCAGCCTGAATTGTTACGTTCACTCCATTTATTGTTGCACACGGTATATACTTAACTAATAAATTACACAAAGTCGAGTGCAAATAACAATTCCTTAAAATCAAATAAGATATCAAATGTTTTATAATCTTGCATAAATCTATTTTATTTGAGTAAATATTTATATTCATTATAGTGGAAAATCATGCAAAAAATATTTTACCTTAGCTCGTTTTTTTCCTCACTATTATATCTTCATTGTATAAACTAAGCTAACTCCATCTCTTCGAAAATACACTTGAAAAGTTCTATTTCTAGTAGAGTAGTAGTATTTTTTTATCTCAATTCTATTACAACTATCCAAATTTATAGAAACGCAAACATTAGATTCTTTTCATTAATTTGTCTACAAAAATATAAACCTAAGAATTCATGATACCTTATTTTCAAGCCCAAACAAGCTAAGTGGCTCTAGCCCAATCTCCGTCGTCCCAACTTTTATTTTGAAAGAAAAAGATAAAAAGCCTCTGTATCATCATATCAATACACACCTAAGAAATGATCAAGTTCCCGAGTATATCTGCCTTCTCGGTTATAATGCTTAAATCCGAGTTATTTATTAGGTCATTAATTGGTATAAGTAACATCACACCCGTACACTGCATTGGCTGAATTCATACATAATGAGTAAAATTAGATATCAAAAAATTTGGTATATGCAAATACAAACTAATATGAACATAACATGCGAATAAAAAATTATTATAAATTACGAAAAATTTCTTTAAATACAATATTTATTGTTGACTTTTTCTTGTTAGTATCTACATCGCATATTAAAATTTTGAGACGTTTAGGATTTGCAATTCTGGATACAGCTACGTATAATTTAGCCATGACTAGAAACGTGTTTCTTCAAAAGATGTCCATGGGATAATGATGGACGTATAATTAGCCATGACCGGAAACGGGTTTCTTCAAAAAATGTCCATGGGATAATGTTGTTATACGAAGCAATTAGGGGAACTTGCCTTCCTGAAATGGTGGACTATAAGAGGTCAACTATATTATTCGAATAAGTACTCTGTAACCTGCATTACTTCCAATGATAGTTTTCCTAACAAAACATGATTCCGAGCCTCGTGATAATGAATATAGTGTTTTGATTTCATTATAACATTCAACTTAGCTTAATATTGGTCCTTATATATTCAGCTAAGAAGATTAATTTACATTAGGTGGCTGCGGACAAGGTAGATTGTATTGGGCCTCATTCCAATTCAGTGAGCCCCAAAGAAAAAGTCTACTGTTCATTAGGCCATATAGGCCCAACTGGGCCCTTATCATGAAAAAATATATACGCCAACCAATTTCATCATGTCAACAATGAATCAGACTATAGGCGATGCATTAACTTCTAGCGAAAGACGAAAGGAAATATCATTTACAATATACAAACAAATCAGTACAAACTTGATGAAATACCTCAAGTATCACGGCCCGGAACTTCTCCGAATTCATTGTGACATAGTAACTCAAAAGCCGACGCAAATCCTTAGCCTCGCAAATCCGGTTCACCACGATCATTTGTTTAATGGACTCCCTAAAATCCTCCCTAGGATCACAACTGGACTTCTCCATGGCCATCATTATTACAAGCTTCTTCTCGCCCCGTCTCATCCTCTCCTCATGATTCCTTGTTTCCCTTTTCTCTCTTATCATTTGATCCAACCTTTCTTGAACCATAGCATGTGCTATGCTTGAAACAGTCGGAAACCTGTCCGAATTATTCGAACTTTCTGGTTCTTCGGATGAGGAAACACTTAGCCGACATCCGCAGCAAAATGCCTTGCATCCAGCCGATTTCGACTGAAGCTTCTTGTGTTTCTTGGTGGCCTCTCTCGATGATCTTGGCATATTTTGAAGTCGTGGAGCGCAACATTAAAGATTTGTTATATGAAACTTTGGCAGTGGGATTGTGTTAGCATTGATTATGTTTTGAGACTAAAGTGGCTAAAATGTGTTGAAAAGTTGGGGGTTGGGTGGGGCTTTGGGGAATTGGAACTGATTTGGAGGGAACAAGGTTTGGTTTGTTTATTGAGACCATGATGTTTGTTTAGATCTTTGCTTTAATTTCGTTTGTGGGGGACTGTATTGGTGGCGTGCAGTTTTCTAATAGTGGCCCGTACGTTGGCAACAATTGTGCTGGGATTAAATAGTTAATTACTTTTGGTGCCAAGTGTTGAATCAATTGTAAAAGAATAAGAAATATAATATAAAGTTGTTGTATATTTACTATTGAATCTCTGATATGTGAAATGAAATTGGCACCATTATTTATCTCTCATACGTGAAATGAAATTCCATGTTTTATTTAATGTTGAGTTAAAATTCTACAAATGATTAGAGGTATAAATCATATTTATGTATAGATTATACTTATAGAAGGATTTGTAACTGATAAAACATCCATATAAAATATCTCTGTCGTCTTACCATTTGAACAAAAATAGTACCTCAATGTCTTCGATTAGATAATGAAATCTATGTATGTACATATCATATATAACTTCAAAATCTAATATTATTTTAGCACAAGGGGCTAATTCAACCTTTATTCTCAATTGGTCTGATTACTCACATGGGTTATATGCAATTAATAAAACAATCATACCCAGATAAAATTCAAATCATAACAACTTATTGTAGATTCAAGAATGATGAAACCATGCACATCACATTCTTTCTGTTGGTCCACAATTTGGGGAAAACGCACGTAATTAAGCTTGTCGCATCAGCTCATTTAGATTCTGATTAATAGATATATTTTAAAATTAAGATGCATGTTACTATTAATTACCAGTTTAACATCTCAAGTTTCTGATTCTCAATATTCTTTGCAATTATTAAGGAATATTAGCATTAGATTACTAGGACGAAGTCCTTACCAACGGATCAAAAGCTATATCTGTTAACAAAATGCAACTTTATTTTCTTATTCATGTCACAGTGCAGAGTACATATATTATGCGTTTGGGTCATGCTATTAGGTCAATGAGCTTGGGAAGATACATGTCTAACTGCTGGTATTATCTCATATTTTAAAAAATAAGTCAGTGTTCTAAAAATCTTCCTAGGCGGTCGCCTAAGCGCTAGGCGGTGCTAGGCCCTGATCTAGCGCCCGTCTAGCACCTAACGAATTTTATAACATTGAGATCAGTATTATCCTTCTACTAGCACTGACCAGTATAATATATTAATATCTGACATCACTCTTTACAGTTACTGTCACGCCCCGAGATCGAGACTCATGACATCGGCAATATTAAACAATTATAAAATTGTAAATATTAAGCCTCATAGCGTAGCTTCAAACCAGTCTATTACATAACCGAAATACAATCGTTTTTACATCTGAAAATCAAAGTCTGAATAACAGAGTGCGGAAGCGAAATTACATTAATAAACAGAAAAGTAGAAATTCTTCACCAGCCCCAGAACAGCTCTTGTTCCTCTTCTTCAACCCGTTCTTTGTTCTTATCTGGGTGGAGAAGTAAGGGGTGAGTGTTTGGGGAAACACTCAGCAAGTGGGGGATACCATTCGAGCATACAACATATACATATACATATATAACAGATTTCGGAACAGAGAATATGCAGAACAGAGCATAGCTTAACAGATAGCAGACAGCACTGATAATTACTTCGTTTCTATGGTTTACTCAGTCCCTAAGTTTTACTCCTCTAAGGGGTCGAGGCCATGTAGTTACATCACGTAACTCAGAGTGCGGAATATTCCGTAGACCCATATTACGACAGATATATCTGTGAGCTTGAAATGAAACAGAAAGTCTTATTTGAATCAAGTGCTCGAACAGTACTTAACTTAACAGATAGCAGACAGCACTGATAATTACTTCGTTTCTATGGTTTACTCAGTCCCTAAGTTTTACTCCTCTAAGGGGTCGAGGCCATGTAGTTACATCACGTAACTCAGAGTGCGGAATATTCCGTAGACCCATATTACGACAGATATATCTGTGAGCTTGAAATGAAACAGAAAGTCTTATTTGAATCAAGTGCTCGAACAGTACTTAAAACAGAATTTTCACATGTATAATATAATATATATATATATATATCAAACGAATATCATAGCAAAAACCCACTTACTGAAATCTGGAGTTTGAACCAAATCTGGTATAAATCTGGTGCACTAGGGAGCAGCTGGAGCAAGGTTTCAACGTGCAAGTTGCTGTCTTTTTTCCTGAGAAAATTTTTTTGGGAGAAGTGTGGGGTTCTCATCTACTGTCTCAGGGGTATTTATAGGTGTAGTGGGAGGAGGCAAAAGGTCTGTCGTTTCAGAATTTAACTCCCAGGTTTAATAGCCATTAAAATGGCTGTTACAAAAGTAATAACGTAGGCATTGATTTGAGTGGGTTAATTAGCCATAAATCCTTTTCAATTGACAGTTTCAATGGTGAAATCTGCTCTGTACGCGTGAAACAACTTACTGAAATTCGCGGCCAAAATCTGAATTTTCGTCGCTGACTGAGCAAAAGCTGAGTTTGACTGCTGAGTTGACCGCGGAGTTGTCTGCTGACTGAGCAGAAGCTGAGTTTGATTGCCCAACAGCTGAGTTGACCGACCAACAGCTGAGTTGACCGACCAAAAGCTGAGTTGACCGACCAAAAGCTGATTTTTTTTTTGTGGCTCTATTTCCGGGAGCTGAATTTTCGGTTTTTCACAGTTACCTAGTCAATTATATCAAGCGGCGCAATATCAGCAGCTTAACGCACGAGAGGTTTCTAGGAGATCATCCATCATAATACTACTCTCACCTATACACACTTAACCCAACATGGATTTTGGATTTTCTAATTATATATGATGTTCAATTATATT
>KV011818.1:45488-56405 GCA_001598015.1 Dorcoceras hygrometricum
AAGCAACGAACACTTGTCAAAGGGCGCCGGAGATATGTCCGGCGGAGCCCCTCCGATGCTTAAGTCAGCCGTGTATGAGAGTAAAACGAGTATATATACTGTGTGCGAAAGTATGCAATAGAGAGTGAATGAATGATCAAAGAGCAAACCTGGAGGGTATTTATAGAGGGGCTAGGCAGATGAATCGTCTCGTGGGCACGTTCTGTCGAGACGTGGGTGAGATCGTGCGCACGTCTTCCGTATAACACGACCCACGTTCTCCGCCTTTTGCGGAAGTACTTTAACACATCGGGTTGAGGTCCTTGGAAGAGGCCTCGACGTCAGTCCCGACGTCCGAGCCTTCGCGCGTCTTCTTGGTTGCTTTCGCCCTTGGTGATGTAGGTAGAGTTGATGCTTAGTCCTCGGGTCCCGAGCTACTAATGGGGGGCATCAATATTGTTTCTCATTCTTTTCAAGCATGAGTCTAATGGGGGGCATCAATATTGTTTCTCATTCTTTTCAAGCATGAGTTTAAAGTATGGTTTATGGGTAACAAGTTGTTAACCGATTTCATGGATCACGCGATTGAAATGATTGCAAAGCATAACTTTATAAGAAGTTAAGTTGACATATGCCCCCAACTACTAACTAATATTTTTTTTAATCATCTTTCCCATTGCTAAAAGAAATATGCCTAGTGGTCTAGCGCACTAAAAGACTTTTTGTAGATAGGAAATATATTTCGGTAGTTTGTTGTTTTATGATTATTTAAAGCACATTTCGAAATATAAATATATCACTCCATGGAATCTTCGTCCTTCTAGACTTGGATTTCTTGGTCAAAGCTTCACCAAGCTCATCTCTAATGATATATATTCAATTTAGAGATTTAATGACTTTTTTTGATTGATGACTTTTGTGAAATTTTTAGGAATTTGTAGATTTTTATGGAATCTCATGGAATCATAAAAAGAATTTAATGGACTCCATTAAACTTTCATAGATTTTTTGAGAAATTCTTATGGATTTGTAAGGAGTTTTTATGGATTATTTGTTAATATAGTTTACTAATTTATAATTTTAACTTTTTATAATGACTTTGTTTGAACTTATAAATATATAACATTTTTCTATTTAAAATAAATCTTTTATTAACATACTGAATATATTTATGATTTTTACGCAATCTGTATTTTCGATCCATGAATTTTTAAAATGCACGCAAGACTGGTTATCGTGAATTGCAGCTCACGATAACCAGTCTTGTTTTCTATCATATATTATGGATAAACTACATTATAATTTTAAAATTCAAAATTTTGCAACATCTGACTTCTTAGAATTTTGATTTGAAAAATCTTATTATCAATTTAGAAAAGATGTATATTCGAATTAAGTAAAATAATTAAAAAATATTGAATATAAAATAATTATATAAGAAAATTTTTACGAGTTGGGAAAGAGAGACAAATATTTATAAGAAATAGAGAACAAAATGAGGAAAGAAATTTGAAATCCATTCAAATCTCTACCTTCAACCAAAGAAAATTTATTGACATTTATTGTTGTACTTTATGCGTTAACATTTGTACATCAATGATTTTCATGGAGTTGTTAAAAGTCTGTTAAAATTTTGAATATCTATAGACTTCTAAAGAGTTTATAAAAGTCAATGTTGAATATCACAAGACTTTCATGGAGTTTTAGAAAAGTTATGATTGAATATCACGAGACTTTCATATAGTTTAGAAAAGTCATTAAATTTCCATCATTGATTACCTATGGATTTCTAAAATCCACAAAAGTCTCTAAAAGTCATTAAATTTCCATCATTAAATACACCCCATAAGACTCTAATGATCATGGAAGAATATGCAACAAGTATTGTCCTCACATATTAAAATCATGTCTCAATTGGTTAAATCTATGTCGTATTTCAGGTAATTTTCAAAGAAATATATATATATATCTTAAATTCAAGTCACAATTCACATATTATAATTTAGTATAATATTTTGAAATTAAAAAATATCAACTATGAGACGATGTTGACATGTGCAAATGTCATATTATTTGGTAGAGGACAAATAACTAGGTTACCAAAAGAGGACTTAAAAATTGACAACATAAATCATGAAACTCCTAAAATAATTTTCCTGAAAAAACGAGCAATCAAAGAATGATATTCTCTTGTCCCAAATATATAGTCTGGATTTCAAGTTCTATTCATCACAATTATATATTCCAATTTTTATATTTAATATTATCTTCTATACTCTTTTATCGATCCTTTCCTATTTAATTATAATTTGTTTATTTTAATAAGCAATTGCTTTTACAAAATTTGATGAATTTTAAGGCCTAAAGGATTCGTACACAAATCACGAACATGTTATCTATAGTCAGATCAGAAAAGGTGAGTTCACCTTAATTTTTGGTGGGCTGAACGAATCGTCCATACTACTGAGAACAAGCTCAATTTAGTGGAGAACCCATTACTAGCGTGTGTAATTCTGTGGGTTGGATGAACTGGGCCTTAACAAAGAAAAGTGGCGAGCTTTCAACAGTTGGACAGACTGGGCCTATTAAGTGGGTTCATATTTCTGAATTGCAAGGAGATTTTTATTTTTATCATCGTTTTACTGATATTTTTGGTGCAATTGTTTAACTATGTCAATGTAAGTTGCAATTATTAAATAGCGGAACTTTTATATGAATTTTACGTCTCTATCGAGGAATATTTAGTACCTACATTTTTTATTTAATAATTTATAGCAAGTGTATAAATATTTCATTCTAAAAAAGAAAAAACAAATCAAACCAGAAAACGGGAAACGTCAAGGTCATCCGCCGGTAATAATAGTCAATACAATTGCAGCAAATTGATGGGACTCATGGTCCACATAGATTGCATATCCAGATTATGTGCATAAGTTTCTTTCACCCCCAAAATTTCATATGTCAGGACCAAGGAATCACAGGGCCCAAACCTACTTCGAAGTTCTACCAACATGGGGGGACTTTGATCACAAAACACGTGTGCACATGATCTCCTCTATACTAGATCTATTAAAAGAGTTTTTTTTTTTAAATTTAAAAATCCTAACAAATCTAAATATTATTTGTGAAAAAACAACCAAATAAATTCTGATAATTTCTAAGCCTAGCTACGCTTTCTTAATATACTTGTATTTATCTTAAATAGTTTTGGTTAGACATCTCGAACCATCCTACTCCGAAGCTTAAAATATTTGAATTGGGTTGATAATTTTTCGTTTAAAAACAAGTGAACATCTCCACTGGCCATCCCACCTAAGGGGTCGTGTCAGCCCACGATCTTCTTTTGAAATCTGAAATGTCTAAGCCATAGATCAATTTCATTGTGTTTTTCAATGAAATAATATTAAGGATAATTTGTTAAAACTCCCTAAAGCATAAAAGAATTTGTTGTTCAGTCTCTGAGTTAGAAATTGTTTGATTCTAGTCCCTGACACAATCATTTGTTTCTACTCCTTGTTAATTACAATTGACTATTTTGCCTCAAATAGTTCATAACAGATCGATCCATTCGTGAATCCCTCCCCATTTCCTCACCACAATCCCCGATTCGTCACCACCTTCCCCATCAAATTGATAATCACTCAACCCACTCAAGTCTTTTTCTAATTCCTCACAAGCATCCCCGATTCCTCACCACCATTACCAATTCGATTGATTGTTTCCACCACCACCAACCTCGATCGAGCAACCGCTAGGAAAAAAATCCCTTCCTTCTACACCAGAGTACCCCCACCACCAGCCGAAGGAGAAGCTCAAAACCCGATTAGGCAACCACACTCGTGCAAAACCCCCGATCGATGAGCCGACCCATAGGAAAATGGTAATATTCTTCATTTGTATGTTTCATTCACTTAGTTGCTTTACTCGTTCGGTTTTGTATTGTTCAAACTAATTTAAATTGCCACTTCTTCTGTATTGTAAACGAACTTTCTTTTGCATACATCGGCCAACCAAATTAGTCGAACAATTTTTGTTCAAAATTTATATTTGCTTCTGCGTTGCCTATATTGCATATCTTCAAAAATCAACTCTTAAATAATTGGTGAATGATCAAGAATTTGAGTAGTAATTCGAAAGCAAAGAAAGTTACTAATGAAGTGGGTAGGTTAAAGAAGCAGAGAAATTCCAGAGAAGGTACTGATGGAGTGAAAGTGAGAAGAGGTTTGAACCTTCCGTCTCTTAGATTTGAGTCATTTAAGCTTTGTGTTTGTGTTCTTATGCTATTTGTTTGTGTTCTTATGCTATTGTTTGGTATTGTGAAGGTAATTTGTATGTATCTGTGCCATAAACCATATGGAATTTCCCAGAAATCTATAATCCATAATGAGAAATCTAAATTTTTTGAAGGGTTTTATTTGTTTATTTAGTACCCTTCTTTATTATTGATTCAGCAATTCAGCTCACGTCCGAGATGATATCCAGTTTAGTTCAGGAACCCGATTTATAGCAGTTGACCGATTGAATACTATCAAGCACGATTGTAACGCCCAGAAATCCTGATTAAGTGAGAATGAGTGCATGACTAGGGGGAAAATGATTTTAGAATATTATGTGTCATTTCATGTGATTAAGTGATGATTCCATGTCTTATGATGTTCATGCATCTTTTAGTCTGTTTGAGTTCCGGTGCGTGGACAAGACTGGGGACGACCGAGATGAAAGTTTATTTGAAATTTTTAAGCCCACATATTTTTAAGAGCAAAAAATTTATTATTTTAAGCAGTATTTATCGAAAAATGAGATTTTATGTTTATTGATCGAGGGAAACCCATTTTTCACCTATGCGGGCTATTATAATGAGCTTTATTACATTCTAAAAATTAGAGGATTTTATATTACGAAAATTTGAAGTTCAAGGTTTAAATTTGGAGTTTTAATTAGCATTTTTAATTAGTGGGGGTTAAGGAGGGAAAAATCTTTTATTTCCTAACTTAAAATATTAAGAGGGGTCTTTTGGTACACATTCATTCTTCCTAAACCTAAAATTTTGAAACCTCAGCCTCCCTCTCATCTCCCTCAAGCCGTCTCCCTCCCTCACTCAAGGCTTCATCGATTTTCTTGGATTTTCGTGGTGGTCTCAAGGTTTGATCGTCCCATCTCGAGTCCTCCGTCCCGGTAACTCATAGTTTACGTAATTCTTCAAAAGGGCACACTCTATTATTCCTTTTTTCACCATTTGAATCATAATATACTGTTTTTTTAAATGATGTTGAATGATTTGTATGCGTTATGATATGATCTATTATTGTTGTTTACGAATCACACATGTATCATGATTTTTAATACGTATTTGATTTGTTTCTTGATGTGCTTCGGTCATGGAAGGTTCATGGGACTTGGGTTCGAGTCATGATGGTTCAGTGGTGGTCCAAGGCTAGGTCGAGGCTCGACCATGGTCGAGCCAAGGCCGAGTCAAGGTGGCGGCACCCTTCGTGAGGCGCCCGAGCGTGGCCTTTGCGTGCATCGACCGTACGTTCAGGCCATGGCTCGAGCCATGGTTTGGTCTAGGAGAATCGTCCGGACCTAGGGGTGGTCCTACCGGTGGGGCTCCAGCCATGGGCGATCGAAGGGCTAGAAGCATCGGGTGTCATGGCGCGGAGACTAGGGTTTCTTGCATGGGTTCGGCCGGTTCGGTTGGATCGGTTGGGTCGGTTCAGCTGGATCGGGTCAAGTCAATCGAGGGTCTGGTCAAATTATTTTAAGTCGGGTCCGAGTTATTTTATTTTATTTTAAGTTTAAAGTCCGATTTTAAGCGTAAATGGTCAAAATATTTTAAGTTAACTTTTAAAGTCAAAATTCCCTTTAGTTATTGGCCTAATAAGTTGCATTAAATTTTAAAGTTAGATTTTTAATTTATGAGACTGATATTTTAGCAAATTTTAATGACGGGCTTTGAGTTGTAGGGCCGAGTACCTTCGTCAATTTTTTTAAAGTTAAATTTTGAGTTTTTGGGCCAAGTGTGAGTTTTGGGCTAAGTTACGGTTTAAGATCAGGTCTAGGCTTTTGGGCCTAGAGTTAGCGGGCCAGTCCCTTGACTCAGTCCCTGATCGGGGAAGAAAAAAATGTAGAAGCCCGTAAATATATATCTAATTATATATGTAGTATTTTATGAATATGAATATGCATTTATTTAAAGAAGATTAAATATATATTGATGGATTTAACCTTTTAAGTTTCTTATTTTATGTCGATCACGCATCATAAAAGTTTTATGAAATATTAAAGGAATGTAAGAAAAGAAAATATTTTGAGGGATTGAAGTGGTTTGTGGCAAATAATGATGAGCGAAATCGGGATACCGGGCCCGATGAACCTTTCCTAATGTTATAATGAGCTTATGGATCCATGTGTTCACGGCATGATGAAGTGGTAGCATAGAGGTGTGAGGGATCCCGAGATAAGGTCGGGTGAACCGCATCGCCACGTACGTTGGTTCTTATGATTGATCAATCGTTAATGTAATGGCCCACACATCATGGATACGACTCACACGTCTTTTATGTTATGTTATGTTCATGTGTTGGTCCCGTTACACGGGGTACCAGATCGCAAAAGAACTCTGATACCACTTGTTGGGATCGAAAAATTGGGGGAGGTGTCCGTGAGGTCTGCCACAACTCACTTAGGCTCTCACACAGCCTAAACACCAATCCCGTAAGTTACGTGCATTTTAAAATTTACTTGTTTGAAAATCAGCACGCAACAACGAAACCAGATCTGCGTAAAGCTGGACCAACAGCTCTGCGAGATGCTCCAGATTACCAGCTGCTCTGCGAGCTGGTTTAACACGAACGGTCTGGTTTCTTAGATCTTGAGCTGCAATAGCTCAGTGTTCTTGAATGTTAGTGCACCGAGATACAGATTGAGTAATGAATTGAAATCATGCGGAAATAACTCAAACTGAACTCTTATATTCGAAAACTCTTTAAACAAATTAATCTTGTTAAACAAACATGCAATGCGTATGAATTTAAGTACTGAAAGCTGTAAAAAAATACGCTGCAATTTGTTTATGGAAGTTCGGAGAAAATTCTCATGCGTCTCCTCTTCTTCCTCAATTGGAATGATTCCACTAGAAGGCTTTCATTGCAACAACCCACGCTACAACCCACTCCTACGACCACCAGCCGCAAGAAATCCTAGCCACACCACTGCACACCAGCCCGCAAGATGTGTGACTACAACCCTTCTTTTACGCCTCACTGAGAAAGGTGGTACTTCTTTAACGTCTCCGTACGAAAGACTACACACACTTCTTTAACGTCTCAGTGCGAAAGGCAACTCGGGAGAGTATTTGGCTGATTCACTCAAATCAACAGTTTTAGCTCTCAGTTTTCATATGTGAGTGAATCGTGTGTGAGATTACAGTGTACGCTCAATCTCTCGAAGATATAATCTCACACACTGTGGTAAGTGCTCCTTAGTTTGAGATGGATTTACACCAATGTCTTCCCAGAGCTTGTGTTGTGCGTTTAGTTGTTTTTCATTTTGGTTCGCACAATACTTTGCTCTTGTTCAAACTGCTTTTCTCTGAGCTGGTCTCTGTTCTCTGAGCTGCTTGATGAACTCTGGGCTGGTCACTCAACTGATCTCATCCAGATGGTCTCTGAGCTGGTCTCTATCAGCTAGTTGCTAAGTTGGTTTTTCCCAGCTGGTCGCTCAGCTGGTTGCTCAGCTTATCCGGATTAATACTGCGCTTCTAATCTGTCTGAGCTGATTCTAATCTGTTCTGTTCTGACGCTGTACATATTCTTCCCCATTGAACTGCTCTACACTGCACTTGCTCTATGCTTGGATGTCTACTGCTAGATTAGTTCGGGCGTCCAATTACTTTTTCAACTTAAACATGTCCTCTACTGTACCAGCTCGGGCGTCCCCTCACTTCTCCAGGTTAGACATGTGAACGACATCAGCGTATTATTCTAGCTCGCGTCCGATCTGGTCCAGTTCACGTCTGTATGTTTCAGCTCAACGCTGCACACTTAAGTTAAATCGTTAGTAAAACGGCAACAGGTTTTGTGTTAATCAAAATTAAGATTCTGATCTGTAAAAAGTAGATCCAACAATCTCCCGCTTTTTGATTTACCTAAAATCTGAATAAACATATGCATGTATGTTTATGCTCAAAAATATTTCTCCCATTTTGTGGGAATCAAAAAGGTTTCGAAATCGAGTCTGTCCCTTAATATTTAAAACAAATCTCCCCTAAATAGAGCATGGGGTTATTTTAATTTGAAAACGAAAGCATTTTTCGAAGGACGATATTTTTTAAAAGACAAAAACATGAGATTTTGATGACAGAATCTATGCTACTCAGAGGTTCTCATTTATGTAGACCAAAGAAGCAATAGAGGATTCTGTTAGGATCAAAAAGTGAACTTGGGAGTTTAGAGGGGGGGGGGATGAACTCCTAATCGATTTATCTTTGAAAATTTGTTTCGAAGGTTTTACAGTTCAAAGCCAACTTCCAGCCGAGTTACCAGCTGGGAAGCTTTCTCAGTGATGCTATTGTCTCGCGTAATAAAATAGTTTTATGCGGAATAAACGTGATTCAAACAGCTGAACAATTTCAAACAGATGCGTATAAGTAAAAGTAGTAAGGACAAGAGATTTGTTTCTGGAAGTTCGAAGAATATCTCCTACGTCTTCCCTTCTTCCACAGCGGGAAGAATTTCACTAGAAGGCTTTGATTTATACAACTCTTGTACAAACCCACTCTCATGACCCGCAGACAAGAGACCTCCTAGTAACCAACGACACACAGACCCGCAACCTAGTTCGTATTACAACGATCTCAGTGAATGTAAGTGTTTAAAGCTATAAAGAAAATACGCTGCGATTTGTTTATGGAAGTTCGGAGCTGAATCTCCTACGTCTCCCCTTCTTCCGAAATCGGAAAGGATCCACTAGAAGGCTTTGATTACAGCGTCCCTCGCTGTAACCCATTCCAACAGCCCAACAGACTGCGAGAACTCCTAGAAACCATTGCACACCAGCCCGCAAGCTGCGTGTGTCTAACTCACTTCTTTTATGCCTCAGTGAGAAAGGCTGCACACACTTCTTTAACGTCTCAGTGCGAAAGACAACAATGATTGTTTGTGATTGTGATTCACTCACTAATCTATACAGCTCATTTCTCAAAACTGTGAGGGAATCATGTGTGAGAAATTACAGTGTAAGCTCTCTCTCAAATGTATTCTCACACACTGAGAAGTGCTTCTTCAAAGCTGATAATTCATTTTCTTCCCATTTCTTTTCTTTCTGTTTTTCCTGTTTTTGTATGTGTGTGCTCCCCCTTTTCAGCTTGCTGTCTTCTGATATATATAGACTCTTATGCAAATTACATCCGTTGGACACACTTGAGCTGCAATAGCTCAGAGTTTTTGAATGTTAATGCACCGAGATACAGATTGAGTAATGAATTGAAATCATGCGGAAATAACTCAAACTGAACTCTTATATTCGAAAACTCTTTAAACAGTTTTATGCGTATCAAAAAAATATGCTATGCGTATGAATGTAAGTGTTTAAAGCTGTAAAGAAAATACGTTGCGATTTGTTTATGGAAGTTCGGAGCTGAATCTCCTACGTCTCCCTTTCTTCCGCAATCGGAAGGGATCCACTAGAAGGCTTTGGTTACAGCGTCCCTCGCTGTAACCCATTCCAACAGCCCAACAGACTGCGAGAACTTCTAGCAACCATTGCACACCAGCCCGCAAGCTGCGTGTGTCTAACTCACTTCTTTTATGCCTCAGTGAGAAAGGCTGCACACACTTCTTTAACATCTCAGTGCAAAAGACAACAATGATTGTTTGTGATTGTGATTCACTCACTAATCTATACAGCTCATTTCTCAAAACTGTGAGGGAATCATGTGTGAGAAATTACAGTGTAAGCTCTCTCTCAAATGTATTCTCACACACTTCTCAATTACAGTGTAAGCTCTCTCTCAAATGTATTCTCACACACTGAGAAGTGCTTCTTCAAAGCTGATAATTCATTTTCTTCCCATTTATTTCTTTCTGTTTTTCCTGTTGTTGTATGTGTGTGCTCCCCCTTTTCATCTTGCTGTCTTCTGATATATATAGACTCTTATGCAAATTACATCCGTTGGACACAAGTTCCTAACCGTTGAAAAGGCTTCTGAAAAGTTCTGACAATGTTGTACCTTGTGTCCTTTGTCATTTAATGCGTTTGCAGGCTTTATAGACTTTGAGCTCTCTTCATTAATTGCTTCGCAGCCTTTGCTGAATTTTAGCTCTATGAATCTGTACCTGATTTGAACAGGACGAAGCAAATCAGTTTGAACAACGTTAATTCAATATTCACAAATATTTGTGTTCAAACTGCTTTTCTCTGAGCTGGTCTCTGTTCTCTGAGCTGCTTGATGAACTCTGGGCTGGTCACTCAACTGATCTCATCCAGATGGTCTCTGAGCTGGTCTCTATCAGCTAGTTGCTAAGTTGGTTTTTCCCAGCTGGTCGCTCAGCTGGTTGCTCAGCTTATCCGGATTAATACTGCGCTTCTAATCTGTCTGAGCTGATTCTAATCTGTTCTGTTCTGACGCTGTACATATTCTTCCCCATTGAACTGCTCTACACTGCACTTGCTCTATGCTTGGATGTCTAATGCTAGATTAGTTCGGGCGTCCCATTACTTTTTCAGCTTAAACATGTCCTCTACTGTACCAGCTCGGGCGTCCCCTCACTTCTCCAGGTTAGACATGTGAACGACATCAGCGTATTATTCTAGCTCGCGTCCGATCTGGTCCAGTTCACGTCTGTATGTTTCAGCTCAACGCTGCACACTTAAGTTAAATCGTTAGTAAAACGGCAACAGGTTTTGTGTTAATCAAAATTAAGATTCTGATCTGTAAAA
>KV011819.1:9112-25232 GCA_001598015.1 Dorcoceras hygrometricum
AAAATTTAGCCACTATTTTATTGCTTCCGTTATTGTTTTGCATGGTTTATCTCTGAGTTGAGCACGAGGCCTGACATGACATTTTTGAGAGCTTAAGCTGGGATAAGCTCGATTTCTTTTGATCACACTTGTGTTGCTTGTTGCATGTGCATGACTATGTGATTTATTTTCTATGTGATATATTTGTTGTTGTGTGACCTTACCCTCTTAGTATCTTCGTAGATGCCGCCTAGACGTAGGGGTAGAGGTAGAGGGCAGATTCCGGAATAGTCTGAGGGTCAGAACGAGGAGGTGCAGCGTAGTAAGCCTTTTCGTAGACGTACCAGACAGGTTGAGGATGAGGTTGATGAGCTGGCAGCCCGTGTGGACGACATGGAACTTGTGATGGCGAGGTTTCAGTGGATGAACCCTCAGACGTTTAATGGTGATGAGCCTAGTTCCTATGCGGAGTCGTGGTTGCAGCACATAACCGGGTTGTTCGATCGTGTGAGGTACGATGATGAGTGTAGTTTGAGTTTGGGTACGTGCTAGTTGAGGAGGAGTGCCGAGCGTTGGTGGAGAGGTGCTTCTCAAGCGCTAGAGGAGACTGGTGTAGGGATTTCGTGGAACAGTTTTTGTACTGCCTTTCGACAGGAGTACGTCCCTGAGTCCTACGTTAACGCCAGGGAGCGTGAGTTTGATAACCTGGTGTAGGGGACTATGTCCATGGGGGAGTATGCCCGGAGGTTTTCTTCTCTTCTTGCGTATGTTCCGCATGTTTCTGGCCGAGAGAGGGCAAAGAGGAACAAGTTCTTGGAGGGACTCAATGAGGAGTTGTATTCTTTGGTGTTGGCGGGTTCACCGACGAGTTATGCGGATGTGGTGGACAAGGCTATGGATATTGAGGAAGGATTGCAGAACCGTAGGTCTCGTGTTAGGCCGCAAGTGGTGCAAGGTAACCGTCCCATGGTTCTGGGGGTGCAACCTTCCCAGTCTGTTCAGTCATCCCAGCCACCCCAACAGTAGGCAGCCCAACATTCGGGACATCATAGGTTTAGACCTCGTGGTCGTCAGTTCAAGAAGAAGTCTGGTTCTAGTTCATGTGGCTCGGGCAGTTCTTGCAGCATTAGTTCCAAGGACGATTTTTGTGGCCAGTATGGAGGAAGGCATCCTACGGTGCAGTGTGTTGGGGTGCAAGGTTCGTGTAACAATTTTGGGCAGTATGAACACTTTGCGAGAGTGTGTCCTTTGGCTGGATCTCAGCACACCGCTTCCCCACCGCAGGGTCGTGCGGGTGGATCGTCTAGAGGTTGTTCTTTTCCTACTCCATAGCAGAGGATGGGAGAGCCTCAGTTTAGACCGTTCCAGCAGCCTGGTCCTTCGCGTTTCGGACAGTCTTCCTAGCCTCATGTCTCAGGACCTCAGTGTGCGCAGGTAAATTCCATGACGAGGGAGCAAGCGGAGGGCACGCCAACAGGAGTGATCGCAGGTACTTGCTTTGTCTTTGATTTTCCTATGCGTGTATTGTTTGATACAAGAGCATCGCATTCGTTTATTGCTGATGCATTTGTGGTTGAGCATGGTTTGCATACCACTTCTTTTAGTGATGTTGTGTCTGTTGCAACCCCTATCGGCGCGAGCCTATACTCCCAAGAGATTTTGTTGAATGACATTCTTAGGTTTGGTTAGAACGTGTTGTTAGCGAATATGATCAGGCTAGTGATGTGGGATTTCAAATGCATAGTGGGAATGGACGTGTTGTATAGTTATAGGGCCACCGTGGATTGTTTCAATGGAGTTGTGCGTTTTAGGCCCCAGCCTTGAGAGAAGTGGGATTTCTATGGTCTCTATTCCCGATCGAAGATTCCTTTAGTCTCTACGATGGAGATGTTTAGCTTGTTGTCTTTGGAGAATGCTGGATTTATGATCTATGCTTTGGATGCGTCTTCTTCGTCGTGTGCGAAGATTAGTAATGTTCCCATTGTTCGCAACTTCCCTGATGTGTTTTCGGTGGAGATACCTGGTTTTCCTCCAAAGAGGGAGATAGACTTCAGCATTGCGTTGGTACCTGGTACAGCTCCCCTGCTGAGTTGAGGGAGCTTATGGTAAAGCTTAGTGACTTGTTGGAGAAGGGTTTCATTAGACCGAGCATGTCACCGTGGGGAGCGCCTATCTTGTTTGTGAAGAAGAAGGATGGGTCGATGAGGTGCATCGACTTTAGGCAGTTGAATAAGGTGACAGTGAAGAATAAGTACCCTTTGCCGAGGATCGATGACTTGTTGATCAGCTTCAGGGTTCGGCTGTTTTTTCTAAGATCGATCTACGTTCGGGGTACCATCAGTTGCGCATTCGAGAGAAAGATGTGGTGAAAACTGCATTTTGTACGAGGTACGGGCATTATGAGTTTTTGGTTTTGCCTTTTGGTTTGACGAATGCCCCCGCAGTTTTCATGGACCTGAGAATCGAGTCTTTTATAGAATTCATTGATCAGTTTGTGATTTTGTTTATCGATGATATCTTGGTGTACTCTAAGACTCCGATGCAGCACAAAGAGCATTTGAGGTTGGTTCTCCAGACACTTCGAGACTCGCAGCTGTATGCCAAGTTTTCCAAGTGTGAGTTTTGGTTGGATAGAGCCGTGTTTCTGGGTCATGTCGTTTCAGCTGTAGGTATTTCTGTGGATCCCAGTAAAGTTGAGGTTTTTAACTGGGAGCGTCCCATGAATGTTTCTGAGATTCTTAGTTTCTTGGGTTTGGCTGGCTATTATCGGCGTTTTATAGAGGGATTCTCTAGCATAGCTAAGCCTATGACTCAGTTGACTCAGAAATATAAGAGGTTTGTTTGGAATGAGCAGTGTGAGAACAGCTTTTTGTTGCTCAAAGAGAAGCTAACTTATGTGCCTGTGTTAGCTTTGCCTTCAGGATCAGGTGGCCTTGTTGTTTGTTCGGATGCTTTGTTGAATGGATTGGGTTGTGTGTTGATGCAGCATGGCCGAGTCATTACGTATGCTTCTTGACATTTAAAATCACATGAGACTCGTTACCCAGTTCATGATTTGGAGTTGGAAACAGTGGTTTTTGCCCTGAATATTTGGCGCCACTATCTGTATGGCGAGCAGTTTGTGGTGTACTCTGACCACAAGAGCCTTCAGTATCTGTTTTCTCAGTCGGATTTGAACATGAGACAGCGTATATGGATGGATCTGCTCAAGGAATTTTGATTGTAAGATACAATATCAGCCTGGGAAGATGAATGTAGTTGCTGATGCATTGAGCAGAAAGGCTCAAGCGGCGATGCTGGCTTCGTTGCAGATTTCGAAGGTCCATGAGCATATAAGAACTACTGGTTGGCGGTTTTACCCAGGTGAGGACTATGTTGTGGTGTCTTCTTTTCAAGTTGAGCCACAGGTTGTTGCGAATATTAGAGCAGCTAAGAGGACAGATCCATCTATTCATGATTTGAAACTGAAGGTTAGATCTGGACAGTTGGAGGATTACACGGTCTTGTCTGATGGTTGTTTGAGGTTTCATGGCAGGTTAGTTGTGCCAAATCCGATTGATTTGAAGGAGGAGATCATGAGAGAAGCGCACTGTAGTAGACACAGTGTTCATCCTGGTACAAGGAAGATGTACCATGCCTTGAAGCAGAATTACTGGTGGGCAGGTTTGAAAGGTGATGTTGTTGATTTTGTAGCCCGTTGTCTGAATTGCCAACAAGTTAAGGCCCAGAGGATGAGACCTGGTGGTCTATCGCAAAGTTTGGAGATTCCCCAATGGAATTTGGAGCACATAGCAATGGATTTTATGACGCATTTACCTCGTTCCAGCAGAGGTTGTGATGTTGTGTGGGTTGTTATCGATATATTATCGAAGTCTGCTCACTTCATTCCCTACAGTATGACTTATTATTTGAAGAATATGGCGAAGCTGTATATAGATTTTGTGGTGTGATTGCATGGTATGCATGTTTCTATCGTTTCAGATCGTTATCCATGGTTTACTTCAAGGTTTTGGAAGAGTTTGCAAACACCTTTGGGCACCAGATTGGCTATGAGCATAGCGTATCATCCCCAAACAGATGGCCAATCTAAGAGAACTATCCAGATTTTAGAGGATATGTTGAGAGCTGTTGTGATGGATTTAGTGATAGCTGGCAAGATTCGTTGTCTTTGGTTGAGTTTTCATATAATAACAGCTATCAGGTCATGATTGGTATGGCACCATTTGAAGCTTTGTATGGCAGGAAGTGTAGATCGCCTGTGTGTTGGGAATAAGTGGGGGAGAAGCAGCTGTCTTCTCCAGATTTTGTGCAGCAGATGAGAGATCAAGTGGATCTGATACGCCAGCGAATGAAAGCTGCACAAGATCGCCAAGCCAGCTATGCGAACAAGAGGTGTAGACCTTTAGAATTTCAGGTTGGTGATCTAGTTTTCTTGAAAGTTTCTCCTTTTCGCAGTGTTATGAGGATTGGTCTCAAGGGAAAATTGGCTCCTCGTTATGTTGGACCATATGAAATTGTTGAGAGGATTGGTCATTTGGCTTATCGGCTGTTGTTGCCGCCAGATCTGTCCTCCTTACATGATGTTTTTCATATTTCTATGTTGAGGAAGTATGAGCCAGATCCGTCGCATGTGCTAAGAACTGACGAGGTGGAGCTAGATCGGACTTTGAGCTATGTTGAGTATCCCTGGCAGATCTTGGACAGCAAAGAGAAACAGTTGAGGAATAAGACTATTCCTTTGGTGATGGCCCAGTGGAGCAAACATGGTAGAGAAGAAGCTACGTGGGAGCTGGAAGAGAAAATGCAACGAGAGTGGCCACATCTTTTTGAGTAGATGTTGCATTTGTTTCCAGTAGCTAGTTTGATTGTGTTGTTTGTTCCAGTTATCTTGAACTCTTGGTTAGTAGCCTCCTATTGTCTGTTAGAGGTTGCTGAGTGTTTTGTGCATAGCGTGGCTATTCAGTTTTGGAGTATTCTGTTGAGTGCTGGTTTTGTGTTGATGTTTTGGTTCAGTTCTGGAGTTGTTGCTTGATTTCGAGGACGAAATATTGTTTTTAGTGGGGGAGGAATGTGAGACCAGAAAGTCTATTGGATTAATTGAATTAATTAATCGGGTTTGGCATAGACCAGATTTGGCTTGAATAGATCTGAGATGAGACAGCTTTGAGCTGGTATGCTTGGTGAAGCTATCGGGTCAGATTTGATATCGGAAACAACTCTAGGAAGTTTGGTAATTTTGCGGAGTAGCAATCAGATTTGTGGGTTGATCAGATCTGGAGGTGGAATCTGGTTATCGCAGGCAGTTGTGGACGCGCTAGTGTTTTCTTAGCGGGTACCAGAACGACATCGTTTTGGAAGAAACCAGATTTGAGTTCGAGCGTGTTAGTGTTTAGTATACAGGCCGGTTCGTTGTTCTGGGTTTCAGTTATAGGGTAGATCGGTGCGGTTCAGAGATTTCAGATATTCGGGTTTTGTGAGTCAGATCATTGTATTCTGGCATGGATGCTATGCGACACCATTTAGTGATTCAGACTTTGTTAGCGGGATAACGTGTCCTAGTGAGCTACTGGTGTTTTGTGCGACGTCTTTTGGATAAGTTCCAGGTCTGTTTGGGCGTAGAGTTCAGATCTAGAGTGATACTCAGATCTGAGTTGGGATCAGCTTTTGATCTTAGGTTGTCGGTGGCTGTTGTCTATCATATCTGGGAGTCTTAAGTATATATATATTTAGGACTTAGACTTCGATCTCGCCATTATCTCTTTCCGACACTTAGAAATATTTTCGTAACCTTACCATGTCGTGATACCCTAGCTATTGTTCACCGTAGCTTTTCTTCTTTGAATCCCAGCGGTAGGCAGCTCCGACGGACGCAAGAGTGGGAGCGCTGGACTCCTCTTGTTAAGGCGATTCTTCTCGTACCTCTTTTGCAGGCTTGGGATTAGCTGGAGGAAGATCGCGAAGGAACTCTTCTGTGTAGTCTGTTATCATAAGCGTGGATTTGCTTCGGCCTTTCAGGTAGCTCTTTGGTAAGTGTTAATTCCTACCTAGTGCTTTGCTTAGAGCTGCTGGTTGAGCTAGAGTAGTAGGACCGAGCTGGTGGAGCTCGTAGCTCTCAATTCGTAAGTTTTGTGTTATTTTCCCTGAGCCTGTGTTGTGTTATTGCTTAACAGGTTTCAGATTTGGTTGTTCGGGACTTCTTTTGTGGTAATTATAGCTCAGAAGTGAGGTACGTATGTGAGCTTGTTTTACAGTGTTGTATTTGGCATGGATTTTATGTGAGCTGCTGTGTTTGCTTCTGTGTTGTATTAGCTTACTGATCTGCTGTGTTATGTATGCTATTCGCTGGCCGTTGCATTCTGTTACATGAGCATACACACATTATTATTTTTGGGTTCAGATCTTGTTTAGTTGTGCCTTGTTATCTTGATCTGTGTGTACCAGGATGCTTGAATTGGAGGACGAGCGGGTAACTCCCGTATACCTCATCTCCCTGCTGGGATCCGTTAGCCACTATGAGCGAAGTGGGTAGCTCCCACATCTAATGAGTTGGGAAACAACGGGTTGATTGAATTGTTGTGCATGTGATGAGACGAGTGGGTAGCTCCCATATACTCACACATCCCGTGGCCACTATCCTGCAGTGATCTGTTGTCGTTGTTAAGCTATTTCTTGAGATTCCTTTGGCTCCCTGCCTTCGGTTGTAGCCTGGTATCATGCATAGCATTCGCATTTTATCTGTTGCTATGTAATTGTTGTTTTTCATTTGCTCTCCGTACTGGGGTTTGACCCCATGTCCCTCTGGGGCTGGTTGTCTTGTTTGCATCTATGTGTTTTCAGGTTACCATGGTTTCACCGCTGGACGTGGAGTTAATCCAGCTGGTAGTGCCCCAGTAGGTGGATAGAGTGTCCCAGTTATATTTATTATGATTTTAAATTGGGAGTCACTCTATGTTTGTATGTTAGTTGTATTGTATTTGGTTTTCGAACATTGTAAAACCTTTATTTTGAATAACATTTTATTTTAAATTATGTTTTCAAAGTCAGGCCATAAATCGAAACTTTAGCCACTATTTTATTGCTTCCGCTATTGTTTTGCGTGGTTTATCTATGAGTTGAGCACGAGGCCTGACAGGAAGTGCTCTCATCACTTTAAGAGCCAGTTCTCTGTTGGTATACTCCTTTCCAAGGCTTGTCAGCTCGATCACGACATAGCTGAATATCTAGTCGAATTCTGTCATGGTCTCTCATTCTCTCATCTTGATTAATTCATACTTCTGCTGGGCAAAAGTCAGCTTATTTTCTTTCGTCTCATCGTTGCCTTCACAGATTTGTGTCAGCTTTTCCCAAATCTCATTTTCAGTAGCGCGGGTCTTTATTTTGCTGAACATATTTTTGTCCAACGACTTGTATAGTATATCCTTTGCTACGTTGTCCAGATTAGCTTTATTTTTATCTTCCGGTGTGTACTCAAGTCTGGTATTCTCTATCCATTGCGGAGCACCAACATTAATAGCCATGGTGGTGTTGGCCTTCATGATCTTCATGTGTCCATCTGTTATGACGAACCACATATCATAATCCTGGGCTGCTAGATGGGCTTGCATCCTGATCTTCCAATCATCATACTCCTCCTTAGAAAACATAGGAATCTTATTGTCAGAAATAGACATATTTGAATATAAGCACAAAAGATCAGACTGTTCAATAACTGAGATGACAAGGCTTTGATACTAATTGATAGGATCAATAGGATCGAAAAACAAAATAAGCGCAAGAGCTCAGAAGGGGGGGGGTTTGAATGAACTCCTTCGATTTTTCTATTTCAAATCCGTTTAAAACGACTTTACAAGCCTGTGCTTAACTCAAAGCTGAGTTACCAGCTTTGAGGCTTTCAGTTCAAATCTGTTTCTCGGTTAACAATAATGTGCGGACATAAATCTATTAAACAGTGAAGAGTAAATGAATAACGATGTAAGTAATGTAAATAGAGAGAGTCAAGAGTTTGCTTCTGGAAGTTCGGATCTCAAGATCCTACGTCTCCCCTTCTTCCTCTTCAAGAAGGTTCCACTAGAAGACTTTGATGGTTACAGATTCTGCAAACACCCACTCACTTAAGCCTCGCTTAACGTGAACTCCTTAGCATCTAAATACCAAGCAAAATCTTCTGCTGACTACAAACAATTGTATTGTAACTGCTTAAAATAGCAAGTTCTTTACAGACTCTGGTTTGAAAATATATCAATGAATACAACACTATCAGAGTTTGTAACACTTCTGGTTTCTTGAACAATAAGAATTTTGGCTAATGTAAACCAGAAGGAAAATCTCGAAGATTAATTTCTGATAAGCTTTTTAAGGACTGTTCTTCGATATTTGAAAGCTGGGATATCAAATAGTTTTTGACTTGAAAGAGTTTTTCCCAAAAGATGCACAAAGAACCAGAGACAGAGTTGCGAGAGAGATAGAGAGAGTAAAAATGCCAGAGAGCTTCTTCGTTTGAATTGCTTCAGCTATATATATGCATCCATCTTCAACGGTCATTAAATGAGCCAGTAGACACAAATCATTTTTGAATATCTTCATCGTACAGAGCATTAATTGCGCCATTAATGGTGAGTTGATGTTTGTCTGTTGTTGTCAGAGCTTAGTGGACTTTTATACCAAAGTAGGTAAACATCGACTGTACCAACTCTGCGTCCAGCACAATATACTCTAAGTAGCTCTGATCTTGAATCTCTTCAATCCACTTTGTCTTACAGGATTTATGTGAATTAATCTTGATCGTTGAATCCTCTTGAATGAATAGCTGTTAAGATCTGAAGCTAAAATATGAAATCTATTCCGGATCTGAACTCTTCTTCAGCTCTGATCTCAAATCTGCTTCGTATATATATGAGCTTAAAGATCTTTCTCCTTTACGAATTTCTCCCTTTTTCTCTCTTTATCTGTACCTTTGTCAAATCTAAAATCTTTGTCAGTTCTGTACCTTAGAAACCTCTGATCTGTAGAAGAAACCTCTGTACTGAACTGAAATCTGATCTGATCTAATTCTATTAAATAAACCTCTGAACGGATCTGATACACTCGGATCTGATACGTAAGCCTCTTAAAAAATTTGATACGCTCGGATCTGAATTGTTCTGAAATGATTTGTAAAATACACCTAGTACAAATCTGAATCCCCAATTTCTTCTAGACCAAATCTGAATGCCTTAAATTCAGTTCTTTGTCTTGTTTATGTTATCACCAAAACTTATAATTTTATCTTAACAGTTTGATACGGTGGAGTATTCTCAGGAGAAGAGACTGAAGTTGACGGTTTTGCAGCTGAGGGATAATGCCCAACGCTGGTCGAAAGGTACTTCCCGAGTCATGAGAGAGAGTGGAGTTTTGATTTCTTGGGAGATCTTACCCTGAGTCTTACTACAACAACCGTGAGAGGGAGTTTGATAATTTGAAGCAAGGAAACATGAGGGTGGCCGTGTACGCTAGACAGTTTTCCTCACTTCTGTCGTATGTTCAGTGGAGTTTTGATTTCTTGGGAGATCTTACCCTGAGTCTTACTACAACAACCGTGAGAGGGAGTTTGATAATTTGAAGCAAGGAAACATGAGGGTGGCCGTGTACGCTAGACAGTTTTCCTCACTTCTGTCGTATGTTCCCCAACCAGGAGAGGACAAAGAGGAACAAGTTTCTGAGAGGGTTGATGTCCGGTTTGTTCCGTATGGTGCTGGCTGATCCTCCTGTGACTTATGCTGAGGCAGTGGATAGGGCGGTGGATATTGAGGAGAGTCTTTTGGAAGCACAGAATCAGGTTCAGCCGACAGCTGGATGTAGTTTCAACCCGTGCTAGAAGGGACGCAACCATTTCAGCCTCCTCAAACATCGCAGCAATCAAATCACCAGAGGTTCAAGCCTCGAGGAAATCAGTTTTAGAGACGATCGAATTCGAGTTCTTCTGGTTCTGTTAGATCTAGTGGTAGTGGCTCTGGAGTGGTGACGTGTGGTCAGTGTGGAGGTAGGCATATGACTTCTCATTGACGTGAAGTTCAGGGTCTTTGCCATAAGTGCGGTCAAGCTGGGCATTTCGCTAGATTGTGTCCTTTGATGAGGGGACATCCTTCAAATCAGTCGCAGCAAGGTTCAGTTGGTGGTTCTTCATAGAGACCGCAACCTTTTGCCCAGTCCCAACGATCAGGATTCCAACCACGAGAACCGTCTATGTTCGGAGGATCATCTATATCTCAGTTTTCGGGATCACAGCAAGCTCAAGTGAATGCCTTGATGAGAGAGCAAGCTGATGATATACCTGGGGGAGTTATTGCAGGTACTTGTACTATCTTTTACTTTCCTGCACGAGTTTTGTTTGATACAGGAGCATCACACTCCTTTATATATGATTTGTTTGTGTATGAGTGTGGGTTGAGCTCTACCCCACTGTGTGATGTGGTATCTGTTTCTAGCCCTGCTAGTGTGAGTTTGTTTTCCTGTGAGGTGGTTTTTGGACTGCGTCATTAGATTGATTCGAATGTGTTGTTGACAAATCCAACTTCTTTGGAGATTAGAGATTTTGACTGCATCTTGGGTATGGAAGTGCTGTCCAGTTTGTTTCCATGGTGTAGTGAGGTTTAGGCCTCAATTTGGGAAAAATGGGATTTATACGGTGTTGATTCGCGATCAAAGATTCCACTAGTGTCAGCCATGGAGATGTTTAGCCTGTCGTCGCTTGGTAACGCTGTTAGAGTAGGTGCCTAACTAGCCAACTTGTGGCATGTGGGTTCTTGTTGACTCTATGTAAACCGATCTTTATTTAGGAAATTCGCATTCCTTTATGGCATTCTTTATCTTCATTATTATGATTACAATTGTTGGATAATGACCTTGAATGCACTATAGTGTATGTTATATGTGATAGTGGATTTGATGGCTATCATGAAACACATCTAATAGTCACTGTGTATTCTAAACCTATTCCTAGTCGATTGGGCCGTCCAAAAGAGGATAAGGACCGCCCGAGCTTGAGACTAGCATCTGCGATGCGAAGTACCACGTTTCATTGGTAGGGAGCATAGTGATTTCTGAGCATGCAGATGGATAGTGATCTAGTGATCTATCGAACTACCCTCGTTCGGACTTTCCAAGTGGTTACCATTTGTCGAGTGGATTAAGTCCGAGGTCTTGGTTGTACAGATTAGTCCTTATTACTCGAAACGTCATTGAGACTCTACATGATAGGTGCCTCACTTTGACCCGTTTACCGACTCAGTTGGGGTCATCGGGTGGCGGGGTTGGGTGAGGTCCAATGCATGTAGGAGTCGATGCTTCGTTGTCGAGGATTCACCGCTCGCCCTTGTGCATGGATATCATATGCTATCTGAGGAGATAATAGTGTGACAAATCTCTGGCCAGAGTACAAGATGTGTTTTAGGTAAATGGGTTTACCTAGTAACACATGCGATGTCACTATTTGATCTCCAAAATGTATGCATGGTTGTTGGATCTCTAGCGACTCTCGATTTACCAATGGTCGTTGATCTGATCGAGATATTTGAATTGAAAGGACCGTACTGTACGCTAACCATGACAGACTGATTCTTGCAGGCACTATCAGTGATACCTATAGGATCATGGGACGATGTTGCTAGGCGCTTTACCATGATTCGATGGGTAAGTCCGAAAATGTGTTTTCGGAGTCACAAATGTTGTGAGCCCACGGCTAGTTATCCCTGAACCATCGTGGGTCACACAAGTAATGGTTTCCCAATTCTCGTACGGATATGGTGCTCAAAGTGTTGAGTATAGTAGGAGGAAGGTTGGGAGTATGACTTCCTAAAAGTAGCTAAGGGAGTAGGACTTTCATATTTAGCTAATGAGAGTAAACCTGTCATATATAGATTTAGTGGTCCGAAAATTTGATTTTGCATCATAATGATAAATTTTGTAAACTAAGCACATCGGTGATATCTGATCATCGATCGGGATTATGATGAGACCATAATCGAGGGAGTCGAAACGAATGTTCCCTATTTGACTTGAACCGAATGTTCACTGTTCGAGTTGAAACCAAATGTTTACAGTTTGAGTTGAACTGAATATTCACTGTTCGAGTTGAACTGAATGTATAACGCCCACGAATTGGCCTAACTAGAATTCATGCCTTAATATTATTCTCTCCTATTATAATAATTAAGTATGCGTGCTTAATTATTTAACTTGTTTTATAAGGACTATTTTTTTTTAGAATTTTACTACAGGTGTTACGAAGCCGGAGTAGAGACGATTGGGAACATCGAAAAAAAAAAATTGATCTCATTTTGAAAATTTATTTTAAGGCCAAACTTGAAAGTAATTTTTCTTATATGAAAAGGTTGATAATTTTATTTTTTTCATATCTTATTTTATTCAAAAAAAAAGTTAAAATATATATATACATATATATAGGAAGTAGGAGACAACACTTATCAAATCCATACAAAAGTCCACATGATTTTTCTATGGTTGTAGGTCATAACATATTAATTCCACCACTTGATTCCTTCAACAAAGGCAACTCATTTTGTTTAAACAATTACAAGCAACACACGACACAACACAACCAATTTATTAAATCAAAGCACATGCATTGTTTTTCTATATTAACTAAAGTTGGTCCACACACTATATTTTGTGGAAATAAAAACCGTGAACTCCATTCTCTCATTTCACATGCAGTCATCCCTCTCTTCTTTGTTTTCCAATTAGCATCATTTCTGTTTTAATATCATTTAAATTTCCGACGGTCTTGAGTTCTTCGGAGTAAAGCAAAGGTGTTTTCCCGGCGTCCTCCTCCACGTAGCTTCAAAACTTTAACCGTGAGTTATTCACGAGCGAGGCAAGTTTAAATCTTCGTTTGATGCCACGATCAGACCATATATGTGTGCTTTTAAATCTGTTATGCATGGAAATTTATTCTGAATTCAATACGTTTCCGTAGGTTGGTTTCTATCATGTAGTACGTTACGCGTTTTCTCTTTTCCTACCTGCTGCATGTTTTCGAAAATTTCTGCTATGTGTGATGATCCGAGCTGAGGGCTGCCATTAGAGGATGTTTAAATGAATTTTAGGTTGAGGTTTGAAGGTCTGGAAAATTAATTTAGAGGGCTGGACAAGAAGAATAGGGCTGGACATTTCTGAGTGCATAATCTGTGTGGTAGTGCAGAATGCGTCGGTCATGATCATGTATGGGCAGAATGGTTCCTGTTCGAGGAAGGGCCAAGGTTGAAGGTTAGGGAGGGTCTAGAGAGTCACCTGGTATTGGCTAAGAGCTGGCCTAAGAGGGGTTTAAGTGCTGGCCGAAAGGAAACAATGCGCGAGTGTAGGAAGGAGCGTGAAGTATTGTGTGTTATGTGGGCTTCAGATTTCGTGCTGTTTTATCATGGGATCGACCAGGTCCTTGGATGGGGTCTAAGGCACGGTTAGAGGGTCTTAGGGGCTTGGTATAGGGTTGGTTAGAGTTGTGGTTAAGGCTGGTTCAAAGGAATAGCCGAATAGGTGCAGCTTGATCGAGTGAGGAGAGCTTATGGTTGGGTTGGTCTAATTCTTGGTATTGTGGTTGTGTGTTTCCCTTTCCAGCACACTTAGACATCTTTTAGAGGTCCTTAAGATGTTTATGAGGGGTATTAAGTCGAGTCTTAAGGGCTGGATTTTGAGGATAAAGAAGTTAGAAGTCGTTTGTGTTCGTCCGAAATGCATAGGAGGCAGCACCTAGCGACGATTGTTTAGAGGCTATAGCAGCACCTCCAAGGCTCCCCAACAGTATATTTATGACTTGTAAACATGTTTAAGATGTATAAAATTATATTTCCTAGGCTCGGGTTGATTGTGGAGAGTTTTGGGCTTGTCCGGTGACTCGTCGAGACCTATGGGTGTCCGAGTATCCCGTCGAGAAGCTTAGGACGATCCCGATCGATCTTGGCTAAAACATTATTTATTTTCAAATGCATCGTAGGCATGTTTACGGGCAGCAAGCTTTTTAAAAATGAAATGATGAGTTTTATGATGATTATGGCATGATATTCGATGTTTGATGTTTTAAATGAAAAGAAGAAAAATGTTTTGAGGAATGTGAGTTGTTGTGAACAAGACGTAGAGGAATATGGTGACTACGGCGCATGAGGTCCGTAGAACCATATTAGAGGGGGATAGTGACTACGACACATGAGGTCCGTAGAGCTATTTCAGCCTATTACTATGGTTTATAGCTTGATCGAGCGAACAGATGGGTCGCGACAATGAACAAACTTCACTTAAATGTTTGAGGATAAATGTTATTCATGCCTTGATGTGTAATGGATGTTTTGAAGTTAAAGATTTATTTAAATGCACTTTATTGTTGATATTTGAAGTAAATGTTAATGTTTAAAGTTTATTTAAGTTTGAAGTTGAGGTTTAAAGCGTATTTTAAGTATTGCTACTTTTGATGCATGTGCCTGTATATGTAGTATTTGTTATCAAGGTTGAACTTGTTGAGTCTTTAGACTCACTAGATCTGATCGTGTGCAGGTGAGGATGTGGTGGATGTTTGAGGCTTCGATGATTGGGCATGCTCGGACCTTAGCAGCGCACACCCGAGACCTTCAGTTTCCGCATTTATGTTTTTGAAAGATGTTGTTAAGTTTTAAAAGATTGTTTGTTTTAAATTGACGAGGAACACTTGCAAGTGGGATGTTGAGATTTTTATTTATTATGACGAATTATATGAATACTATTTGAATTGACATTCACTATCTAAAATATTATAGTATGTATGGATGGAAATTGGAAGCCCTTGAGGATGTTTATTTTTTTGAAAATAAAATATGTATATATATATAATAAAAGTTTGGTTCGAATTTTTTAAATGCTTTCATAAGAGGAGTATGGGTCGTTTCAGTTGGTATCAGAGCCAGGTCCTGAAGGGTTGTGCCTGCTGCCGGTTCCGGGAAGCTCAAGAGTCGTGCCCCATGTTTGTAAGTTTTAAAGTATGATATTCGTAGTTAGATGTTTTAAAATTTTTGCGATATACTTGAGTAAATGTTTAGCGATAGATGCATATTAGTTATGTATGATCATGGACTTTGTGCACAGATATGCCTCCAAGACGAAAAGATAGTAGGGACTCAGGGGATCGTGAGGAGGAGAGGCGGAGTACGCCTCCCCCTCCACCTCCACCCCCTGATGCCAGTGGGCAGCATTTGGCAGGACTGACGAGATTTCTGGAGCAGCAGTCCGAGTCTGCTCGGAGGGTGCGACCGGAGGCGGTTTACGAGCGTTTTCGGAGGATGAGTCCGAAGGAGTTTTCTGGCACCACCGATCCTTTTCTGGCTGAGGACTGGATCACGTCGTTGGAGATGATTTTCGATGTGATGGAGTTGGGTGATGGGGATAGGGTGCGCTGTACCAAATATATGCTGAGGGGTGATGCCCGTCTCTGGTGGGAAGGAGCTGGGAAGTCTGTGGATGTGGATACCTTGACTTGGGAAGAGTTCAAGGAAATCTTCTATGACAAGTATTTCACTGAGGAGACTCGTGCCAGACTAAAGAGGGAGTTCATGAACCTTAGACAGGGCGACTTGTCGGTGGCTGAGTTCGTAAGGAAATTTGACAGGGGGTGCCACTTCATGCCCCTTATTGCCGACAACGCCGGTGAAAAGCTGAAGCATTTTGTGGAGGGTCTGAGACCAGCTATCAAGAGGGATGTGTTAGTAGCGGGACTGACTGATTATCCCGCGGCTATTGCAGGAGCCCTTCGGGCTGAGAGGGTGCTCCGAGAGATGGAGCAGGATGTGCAGAGGAAGAGGCCACTACCCCAGACATCACAACCGCAGAACAAGAAGCCTCACACAGGTCCTCCCAGACAGTTCAAGCAACAAGGGAAGCAACCACAGAGGCCTACGGCCCCACAATCAGATGATAGGCCACTATGTCCAGAGTGTCAGCGCAGACATTACGGGAAGTGCCTGGCCAAGGAAAACGTGTGCTTCAAATGCAAGGCTCCAGGACACATATCTACAGCATGTCCACAGTTGAGGCAGCCCACTCAGGGCAGAGTCTATGTCATGCAGGCGGAGCAAGCAAACCCTGACACTACCTTGATCACAGGTAATCCGTTCTTACAGCATTT
>KV011819.1:28481-39209 GCA_001598015.1 Dorcoceras hygrometricum
CCTTGCAGTTGTTAAGGGAGAAGAAGCTATTTGCCAAATTCAGCAAGTGCCAATTCTGGCTGGAGAAGGTGGCATTCTTAGGCCATATTGTGTTGTGTCGAGTGCTGGAGGTAGATCCGAGCAAGGTGGAGGCAGTGAAGGAATGGTCTATACCTAAGAATGCATCCGAGATACGCAGCTTCTTATCTTAGGCAGGTTATTATCGGAAGTTCATCAAGGGATTCTCCACTATTGCAGTGCCCTTGACTGCTCTGACAAAGAAGAATGCAAAGTTTGTTTGGGGAGATGATTGTCAAAGGAGCTTTGAGGCATTGAAGCATGCACTCACTACAGCACCAGTTTTAGCGATGCCATCAGGGGAAGGAGACTTTGTGTTGTATACGGATGCTTCTAAACTGGGTTTAGGTGCAGTGCTAATGCAGAATAACCGGGTGATTGCCTACGCATCTAGACAGTTGAAGGTGCATGAGAAGAATTATCCAACACAGGATTTGGAGTTGGCGGCAGTGGCGTTTTCACTAAAGATCTGGAGGCATTACTTACGCTTTGTATCAGAGTGCCTGACGTGTCAACAAGTGAAAGCAGAGCATCAGAGGCCAGCAGGGATTCTTAAGCCACTACCCATTCCGGAGTGGAAATGGGAGAACGTCGCGATGGACTTTGTGGTTGGATTACCAAGGACAATGAGGGGACATACTGCTATTTGCAGGGATGAAGAGAGATGTTGCTCGCTTTGTATCTGAGTGCCTGACGTGTCAACAAGTGAAAGCAGAGCATCAGAGGCCAGCAGGGATGCTTAAGCCACTACCCATTCCGGAGTGGAAATGGGAGAACGTCGCGATGGACTTTGTGGTTGGATTACCAAGGACAGTGAGGGGACATACTGCTATTTGGGTGATTGTGGATCGTCTCACCAAGTCAGCCCATTTTCTGCCGGTGAAGATGACTTTTTCTATGACGCAGTATGCAGAGCTCTATATCCGAGAGATAGTCCGATTACATGGAGTGCCAGTCTCCATAGTGTCGGATAGAGACCCGAGGTTTACTTCTTCTTTCTGGAAGAGCTTGCACTCTGCCATGGGGACAAAGTTTCTTTTCAGTACAGCGTTCCACCCACAGACAGACGGACAGTCGGAGAGGGTGATACAGATTCTGGAGGATTTACTGGGGGCATGTGTGATTGATTTTCAGGGAGGATGGGAGTCGAGATTACCCTTAGTGGAGTTCACCTATAACAACAGCTATCAATCTTCAATTGGTATGGCTCCATATGAGGCACTCTACGGGAGAAAGTGTAGATCTCCTATTCATTGGGATGAGGTAGGGGAGAGGACAGAGCTTGGACCAAAAATCGTGCAGCAGACGGCAGAGGTGGTAGTCAGAATACGAGATAGGATGAGGGCCGCTCAGAGCCGACAGAAGAGTTATGCAGATAAGAGACGGAGGGACCTCGAGTTCACGGTAGGTGACCATGTGTTTGTCAGGATCGCACCGATGAAGGGCGTTATGAGATTCGGGAAGAAGGGTAAGCTGAGCCCGAGGTACATCGGTCCATTTGAAATTCTTGATAGAGTGGGATCATTAGCATATCGGATCGCATTACCACCTAACCTCGCAGGAGTGCATAACGTGTTTCACGTGTCTATGTTGAGGAAGTACATTTCAAACCCCTCACATGTGTTGAGCCTTGAGCCCTTGCAGATTACACCAAACTTGTCCTACGAAGAGAAGCCCGACCG
This sequence comes from Dorcoceras hygrometricum, assembly GCA_001598015.1. Lineage (NCBI taxonomy): Eukaryota > Viridiplantae > Streptophyta > Magnoliopsida > Lamiales > Gesneriaceae > Dorcoceras > Dorcoceras hygrometricum. Next base: position 30,221 of record KV011819.1, read on the forward strand.
CATTCTAGGTAGCCAGGAAAGGAAGTTGCGGAACAAAGTAATTAAGATGGTCAAAGTCAAGTGGCTTAACCACTAGGAAGAGGAGGCTACATGGGAGACGGAGGTCCACATGAGGATGCGCTACCCAGAGTTGTTTGGTGAGTACTAATTTCGAGGACGAAATTTTTTTTAGGGGGAGAGTATTTATAACGCCCACGAATTTGCCTAACTAGAATTCATGCCTTAATATTATTCTCTCCTATTATAATAATTAAGTATGCCTGCTTAATTATTTAACTTGTTTTATAAGGACTATTTTTTTAGAATTTTACTACAGGTGTTACGAAGCCGGAGTAGAGACGATTGGGAACATCGAAAAAAAAAATGATCTCATTTTGAAAATTTATTTTAAGGCCAAGCTTGAAAGTAATTTTTCTTATATGAAAAAGTTTATAATTTTATTTTTTTCATATCTTATTTTATTCAAACAAAAGTTAAAATATATATATACATATATATAGGAAGTAGGAGACAACACTTATCAAATCCATACAAAAGTCCACATGATTTTTCAATGGTTGTAGGTCATAACATATTAATTCCACCACTTGATTCCTTCAACAAAGGCAACTCATTTTGTTTAAACAATTACAAGCAACACACGACACAACACAACCAATTTATTAAATCAAAGCACATGCATTGTTTTTCTATATTAACTAAAGTTGGTCCACACACTATATTTTGAGGAAATAAAAACCGTGAACTCCATTCTCTCATTTCACATGCAGTCATCCCTCTCTTCTTTGTTTTCCAATTAGCATCATTTCTGTTTTAATATCATTTAAATTTCCGACGGTCTTGAGTTCTTCGGAGTAAAGCAAAGGTGTTTTCCCGGCGTCCTCCTCCACGTAGCTTCAAAACTTTAACCGTGAGTTATTCACGAGCGAGGCAAGTTTAAATCTTCGTTTGATGCCACGATCAGACCATATATGTGTGCTTTTAAATCTGTTATGCATGGAAATTTATTCTGAATTCAATACGTTTCCGTAGGTTGGTTTCTATCATGTAGTACGTTACGCGTTTTCTCTTTTCCTACCTGCTGCATGTTTTTGAAAATTTCTGCTATGTGTGATGATCCGAGCTGAGGGCTGCCATTAGAGGATGTTTAAATGAATTTTAGGTTGAGGTTTGAAGGTCTGGAAAATTAATTTAGAGGGCTGGACAAGCAGAATAGGGGCTGGACATTTCTGAGTGCATAATCTGTGTGGTAGTGCAGAATGCGTCGGTCATGATCATGTATGGGCAGAATGGTTCGTGTTCGAGGAAGGGCCAAGGTTGAAGGTTAGGGAGGGTCTAGAGAGTCACCTGGTATTGGCCAAGAGCTGGCCTAAGAGGGGTTTAAGTGATGGCCGAAAGGAAACAATGCGTGAGTGTAGGAAGGAGCGTGAAGAATTGTGTGGTATGTGGGCTTCATATTTCGTGCTTTTTATCATGGGATCGACCAGGTCCTTGGATGGGGTCTAAGGCACGGTTAGAGGGTCTTAGGGGCTTGGTATAGGGTTGGTTAGAGTTGGGGTTAAGGCTGGTTCAAAGGAATAGCCGAAAGGTGCAGCTTGATCCAGTGAGGAGAGCTTATGGTTGGGTTGGTCTAATTCTTGGTATTGTGGTTGTGTGTTTCCCCTTCCAGCACACTTAGAAATATTTTAGAGGTCCTTAAGATGTTTATGAGGGGTATTAAGTCGAGTATTAAGGGCTGTATTTTGAGGATAAAGAAGTTAGAAGTCGTTTGTGTTCGTCCGAAATGCATAGGAGGCAGCACCTAGCGACGATTGTTTAGAGGCTATAGCAGCACCTCCAAGGCTCCCCAACAGTATTTTTATGACTTGTAAACATGTTTAAGATGTATAAAATTATATTTCCAAGGCTCGAGTTGATTGTGGAGAGTTTTGGGCTTGTCCGGTGACTCGTCGAGACCTATGGGTGTCCGAGTATCCCGTCGAGAAGCTTAGGACGATCCCGATCGATCTTGGCTAAAACATTATTTATTTTCAAATGCATCGTAGGCATGTTTACGGGCAGCAAGCTTTTTAAAAATGAAATGATGAGTTTTATGATGATTATGGCATGATATTCGATGTTTGATGTTTTAAATGAAAAGAAGAAAAATGTTTTGAGGAATGTGAGTTGTTGTGACCAAGACGTAGAGGAATATGGTGACTACGGCACATGAGGTCCGTAGAGCCATATTAGAGGGGGATAGTGACTACGGCGCATGAGGTCCGTAGAGCTATTCCAGCCTAATACTATGGTTTTATAGTTTGATCAAGCGAACAGAGGGGTCGCAACAATGAACAAACTTCACTTAAATGTTTGAGGATAAATGTTATTCATGCCTTGATGTGTAATGGATGTTTTGAAGTTAAAAGATTATTTAAATGCGCTTTATTGTTGAGATTTGAAGTAAATGTTAATGTTAAAGTTTATTTAAGTTTGAAGTTGAGGTTTAAAGCGTATTTTAAGTATTGATACTTTTGATTTTATGTTTTTGAAAGATGTTGTTAAGTTTTAAAAGATTGCTTGTTTTAAATTGACGAGGAACACTTGCAAGTGGGATGTTGAGATTTTTATTTATTATGACGAATTATATGACTATTATTTGAATTGATTTTCACTATCTAAAATATTATAGTATGTATGGATGGAAATTGGAAGCCTTGAGGATGTTTATTCGTTTTTTTAAAAAAAAAAATAATGTATATATATATATATAATAGAATTTTGGTTCGAAGTTTTTTTAAATGCTTTCTTTAGAGGAGTATGGGTCGTTTCAGATTTGGTCAAGAAATGAATTAGTTAAGAATTTTATGATCAGCACATGTCCTGGCTTGTCTCCTGTGCGTGATAGTAGAGTTGTTGGGGTAGAGTATGTTTCTCTATGTGATCTGTGTTGTCAAGTTTGATTTCCGGAGATAGCACATTGAGTTAGGGTCACGTAGGTCCAAACAGGTAGCGATTTGGTCGAGAAAAGAATTAGTTATGAATTTTATGGCTAGCACGTGTCCTGGTTGCAATCTACACGCGGACAGTGGGTTTGCGGGCATCGGTTGGTCATGTCCTGAATTGTTTTTGAGAATTGTTTGTTCCAATGGCTATTGGGATTAGTTAGGGTGATATGGGTTGAAACATAGAGTGATTGGGTTAAGAAATGGATTTTTAATGATTTTTACCTTTTTGTCGTTTGAAGTGAGCCTCGTCGGGGCATTTTTGTGAAAATTAAGATTTCGAGTCTTAGGGGCTGCCATAGTTCATGAATGACTTTATTTGATGTTTTAATTATATTTTAAGATGTTTTCCAGCATTTTTAGAATTTATTTGATTTATGAATTTTTTGGCAATTTTTCATGACAAATTAATGCCTAGAAATGTGTGAATTTTTTTAAATTGTCATGGCTAGACCGGATGGATTAGTCCAGGGTCGAATCAAAATTTTTAACTTTGATCCAAATTATTTTAATTTTGGATCGGTTATTTTAATTTAAAGTTTAAGGTCCAATTTTAAGAATTTTTTGTCAAATGTTTTAAAGTCAAATATTTAGTCAAACTTGTAATTATTGTTGGACCTAATATTTTTATTATAAGTTTTAAACTCAAAATTGTGGCCATTGAGATTTTATTTAGTCAAAATTGGTCAATGAGTCTTTATTTAATCAAATTTTAAATATTTGAATTTTTTGCAAATGATGAAGTATTTTTAGAAATTTTTAAAGGTTAATTTTAAGTTTTGAGGCAAGTCATGTATTAGGCCAAGTTCCAATTTTAAGTTAAGTCTAGGTTCTTTTTGGGCTTAGTAGTAGTGGACCAGGCTCCTGAACCAGTTCTTGATCGGAGTAGAAAATATAGAAGCCCGTGAATATATATTTAATTATATATAGTATTCAATGTATGTTAATGTTTTTAAAGGAAAAAATTAAATATATGTTGACGGGCTAAGCTTTTAAATTAAATGATTTTAAGAAATGCACATCATGAGATTTTCTGAAACGTTTAAGTCATGTTCTTTTTTTTTTTTGAGAAAAACCCGAGGGATTGAAGTGACTTGTGGCAAAATTTAATGATGGGAGCTAGCGGAGTAGCCGGGCCCGAGGATCCCCTGTTTTAATGTATTACGAGCCTATGGATCCATGTGATCACGACATGGTTAAGTGGCATAGGAGGTGCTTGGGATCCCGAGGTAAGGTCAGGTTAACCGTACCGCCACATACGTTGGTTCTTTCGATTGATCAATCATACGCCCGCTCGCATTTCACTGATACGACTCATACGTTTTTATGTTACGTTGTCAGGCCTCGTGCTCACGTCAGAGATAAACCACGCAAAACAAGCGGAAGCAACTAAAAAGTGGTTTAATTTTTTTTTTTTTTGCTTTTGGCCTGACAGAAAGATAACATAATTTAAAATAGTGCAATACTCAAAATATATCCCAGTTTAAACCAACAAAGGGCTACAAGCCACAGACAATACAGCATAAAACATGCATCAAGTATCTGACAACAACCACAACTGAATACAACAGACTACTAGCTATATAAGACTAAGCATCACCCGGGACATCCCACCCGCGGTGATACCAGTGCATATAAATACTATACATAACTGGGACACTCTATCCACCTCATGGGGCACCACCAGCTGCGTTAAAACCACGACCATCTGTAAAACCTGGAATACCTGAAAACAAACACATGCAACAAACAAACCAAGCCCCAGAGGGACATTGGGGTCAAACCCCAGTACGGAGAGCAACTATAAATCAGCAATGAACAGCAAAGATAAAATGCAGATGCTATGCATGAGACACAGAGCAACAACTGAAGGCTTCAACCGAAGAAAGAGAGCCAAGGATCTCAAACACAGCTCAACTGAATCTGCAACGAATGGTGGCCACTGGTGTGTGTACAAGAATACGGGAATTACCCGCTCATCTTTACACCACACCCGAATACCAGATGCATCAAACAGCTCAACCTGCCGTTGCCCAACTCATGAACTGTGGTAGTTAACCACTCGGCGCATGAGGGCTAACAGATCCCAGCAGGGAGATGAGAGTGCGGTATTGCCTCTTGCCCTCGCATCCTGGTAAGAAAACAGAGCAACAACAACAAGGCATGGCTGCAACAGCTGAATGGAATATGCATGTATGCAACAACTAACAAAACAGATAGCATAAAAAATATGCAACATCAATCATACACGGAAATTCACACAACAACAACCTCACAATTTATCCAAGCCACAACCACGCTGAATTACAAGCTCCAAATCCGTACCTCGATATTCTGGGCAACAATTACTACAAACGGGGGTCCCGAGAAATCTGGTAACAACCTGCACACACGAACACACTGCCGAAGATAGCAACTTCGCGATCCTACTTCCAGCCTACCACAGCTTCCAAAAGTGGTATCAATCGAAAGAGCAACTCTCAAGGAGTGCAGTGCCACCGGTCTTGCTCAAAACAGAGACGGGAAACGACGACGGAAAGCTACGGTGAGCAGTGCTTAGGGTTCGAGACAAATATTGGGAATCGGGGAAATATTTGCTCAGTATCGGGGAACCAATAATAGAGAACAGCAGCCAAGTCCTCTATTAAATACACTTCTCAACAACTGACAGAAGTAGGAACAGATTCCACCGACAAAGTCAGTTTTCGCAACTAATATTCCCAACCAGCACCTGAAATCTCACATCAGCTTTTTCTATCGCTAAACAGCGAATAACTAAACAAAACGACGTTGCCCGCTAGTCACTGCTGATCGCTAACCAACAGCTGATCGAACCAACAGCTGATCTTTCAAAAAACACTAAGGCTAAACGGTGTCGCACCAACTTAACCAAACGACGTCGCAGAGGGACACGTCACCTCGCTACCAACAGCTGATCAACAAACCAGCAGCTGAATAAAACAACGCACCAAATCTCTCAACAGCTGATGTCTATCATAACCAACAGCTGGTACAAAGCGCTCCACTCAAAACGCTGTCGTTCCAACTTATCAAAACGACATATAACTGCTACAAAACACGCTAACAAAACCAACATCTGATTCCTAATTCCTACTACTACTGTTGATATCTTTCCAACTGCTGATTCCAACACTTAGGCAAATTCGATGGCTACGCCAAGCACATCGACCAACAGCTGGTCCAAACCCGACCAACACCTGATTGTGAAAACACAAGTCTCACATACGTTACGTCATGCCTTATTATGTATGCTATATGATTATGATACGTTACGACTATGTTACTAACCATGTTTTACGACCATCCATGCATGCATGTTTTAAAGTTATTTTATATCACGTATGTGCTTGCATGTGATTTTACTATATGTACTTTGCTATTTTTAGAGATAGAACATGATGAGACTTTAGGCTCACTAGGTTTAAATGGTGCAGGTGAGACTGCTTATATGTACATTCCTACCGGCGGTGGTGATCTCTGAGCGCCCACTGCAGCTATACCCCGTGGCCACATTGATGTTTTATCTCTGTTATGAAACTATTTTCAAATACTTTATTCACCATGTTTTCAGTTTCCGCGACTTTTTACTTAGTCTGGTTTTAAACAGTATGGATGATTTTATGTTTTAAGATACTTATTTATTCACGATTTAAAGTAACATTGAGAAATATTTAAAGGGAACGAGCCATAATTTTAGTTTATTTATTCCGCATATGATTTTAAAGAAAATTTCTAGAGTCTGGTTCGTTTCACATAAGCTGTATGGGGCACCGTAAGCTGAAGTGGGCACCGTAAACTGAGTAGAGAAGCCTAAGTTGTTCTGGGTTGCGAGCTGATATGCATACCCTAAACTAATCAAGTGCTATGAGCTGTTTTCAATGCACGGTCTGATCCGAAGTCCCGAGATGATCTGGGTGGACTAGCCGGTCTGCATGCTGTAAACTGATCGAGTGCTCTGAGCTATTTTCAGTGCATGATCTGGACCGGAGCCTGAGCTGATTTAGGAAGAAGTACAGACCTGAGTAGTGCGAGTTGAGAGGGGATTGCACGATCTGGCCACCTAAGTTGGGCTGTTTAGGTGTGAGCTGAACCACATGGTACACTGTCTAGATTACGTAAGTTGAACCCTGCATTCTGAGCTGATCAGCGTGAGCTAATCTGCTTTTTAGACCGGGTTCTGAGTTATAGGGGCAGTCGTTGTCATGAAAATTATAAAATGATGATTTTAAGATATTTTATGAGGTTTGAGCAGCCTTGAGATTTTTATATGTTCTGAAATTTTTACGTAACTTTGAGGAAAAGAAAAATTATACTTTTGAGTAATGAAATTTATCTTGAGGCATGAGGTATGAGACTGTTTTGAGGTAGAAAGTTGAGCAAGAGACGAAAATGTTTTGAATGAGGGGACTTGGCTGTGGTGTTTCTAAATTTGGCAGATATGGGACCGAGAGACGTTTCGTTTGGCCATATCAACATGACAGATATGGGGTCGGGAGACGTCCCGTTTGACTATATCAACTTGACGCGTATTGGGCTTCAGATAAGTACTGAAGTGCCTTTACATTTTATAGGACTGGACTCTAGATAAGTAGGGGTGCCTTTCCAACCTGGTACCATGGTTTTTTTTATTTAGCTTGATTAAGCGACTTGAGGTTGAGGGACCACAGTCGAGAAACGGAATTTACTAAAAAATCTTTTATTTATGATTTTATTTCCTATGCATGATATTTAAAAATGATTTGAGCTGATGTTTTCTTATTCATCTAAAGTTTGAGAAAATTATTTGAGTACAATTATTTTAGTGCATGTGCTTATATTATTTAGTACTTGCTATCCTCCATTTTGTACTTATTGAGCCCCAAGGCTTACTATATTTGATTGGTGCAGATGACGCGGAGACTGAGGCTGAGGGGCATGACCTTTGAGTAGATGGAAGTTCAGTTGGCACATCCCAGCGACCTTGCGTTTTTCCGCTCATGATGAGAGAAAGTAAAGATTTTTAGTTTTTATTTAGGTTTCAGTATGGTTTAGGTGGAAAATACTTTCTGTTAGTTAAGGTTGTGTAGTATGACTGGAAGGATTTTCTTCGGTTTATTTAACTTTGTTTTTAATTCTTATGTATTTTATGTTATCGAGTTTTATTGAAGCTTTCGAGTTTACATTACACAAAAAAATTTCTGCATTTATTTACTAGAAAAAGAAAAATAGTTTGAGAGTATTTCAGAAACACTCTGAGCTGTTTGTCTAATCTGATCTGATCTGAACTGATCTGGTCTGAACTGATCTAGTCTGATCTGATCTGGTCTGAATGGATTCAACTATATTCTATAACTGTTTTGTCCTTACTCATCTTGACTCTGATCTGATCTGAAAGGTTAATAAAGTAAGATTTGACTTGATCTGAGTACTTGGTCTCCGAGCTGATCTTGTCTTTACCAAAAAATTATCTATTTCAATAATTTCCACCTTTTTTGTGATGACAAAACTTGGAACAAAAGAATTTTATTATACTTTAAACAAATTTTACATATACAAGGAAATCGGTTCCTATGCTATTCTAAGCAGCTCGCTCTATTCTGATCTTAATCCTCTTCTTCAGAATTTCCTTCTTTTCTTACTAGTTTCCTCCTTTTTGGTCATCACCCATATCTTTTAAGCACGAAACCACTTCAGCAACTTGAGAACTGAGTGTGGTTATATCATCAGAGAGCTATCTCTTATTATCTCGGATTTTTTCTACAATACCAGCTTGTAGCGAGTACTGAGTCTTTTTCACTGATTGAAACAGGCCATCTAGCTGATTAGAAAATAGCAACTTAAATAATCATAGATCAGCTTTGACGTAGAGCTGATCTAGATGCATAGATGACAAATATGCTTTAAGTGACTCCATTACTTCTGTCAAGTGTCGTATCTCCGATGAAGTGGAAGTGTCGGGTGCCACTAGTGTGAAAACCCAAAAATTCAGCTCCAAAAAAAAAAAA
>KV011820.1:0-18266 GCA_001598015.1 Dorcoceras hygrometricum
GAACCTCAGACAGGCGACGTGTTCACCGCACATTTTGCCGATTGTCACTTTGATGAGAATACCTTCCCAATGTTAGGGGGAGAAAAGAAACATACCGAAAAAGTGATTACATGGTATGTACCATCTTTATTATATCTGGATCTAAGAAATAAACAATGCGATGAAGAACTACAACAAATTGTGCATTTGCAACGAATAGCAAATCAAATGTCAGATGCATTTGTACACACAAATGGAGTAACTAAATCACATATACATGCTATAAATGCTCCCGCTCGAATTGAAATTCCGAAGAACAAAATGAGAAAAAAGACGTTCATGATGTCATAACACGCCTGAAGCGTGGAAGACCAATCGGTTCCAAGGATAAAAATACTCGAAAAAGAAAATGCATAGAGAAACACGATGATCATAAAATTGTGAATGATGTTCCAGCAGAAACACACGATGATGAACATGATGATGAAAATGTTCTGTTAAACCACAAAATGATGAGAATCATGAAATCTCTATCAATTATATTAATACTGGAGAAATATGGAACCGAAATGATGTGAAAGAAATTGATGATATATTTTCTTACAATGTGGCATTTGACATCATAAACGAGAATGAAGATCACGAACCAAAATCTTTTGGTGAATGTAAAAATCGACAGGACTGGATAAAATGGAAAGACGCCATCCAGGTGGAGTTAGATTCGTTAAATAAACGTAATGCTTTTTGACCTATAGTCCTTACACCTAAAGGTATAAAACCCGTTGGATACAAATGGGTTTTCATTCGAAACGAAATGAGAAAAACGAAATAGGGAGATATAAAGCTCGACTTGTTGCACAAGGTTTTTCTCAAAGGCCTGTAATCGATTATGAAGAAACGTATTCTCCAGTTATGGATGCAATTACGTTTCGGTATTTAATTAGTTTGACGGTGTCTGAAAATTTTTAAATGCGTCTTATGGATGTTGTTACAACTTACTTATTTGGATCAATTGATAGTGATATATATATGAAAATCCCTGACGGATTTAAGATGTCTGAAGCACAAAGTTCGAAGCCCAAAGAATGTTATTCCGTAAAATTACAAAGATCATTATATGGATTAAAACAATCCGGTCGGATGTGGTGTAATCGATTGAGTGAACACTTGATGAAAAAGGGATATGTAAACAATCCAATATGCCCTTGTGTTTTCATTAAGAAAACGACATCTGGATGCATAATTATTGTTGTATATGTTGATGATCTAAACATCATTGGTACGAGTAAGGAAATTCAAGATGTTGTGATGTATTTAAGGAAGAATTTGAAATGAAGACCTTGGAAAAACCAAATATTGTCTTGGTTTACAAATTGAGCACAAAGAAGGTGGAATATTTGTTCACAGTCAAATTATACAGAAAAGGTCCTTAAACGTTTTAATATGGATAAAGCAAATCTTTTAAGTACTCCAATGGTTTTTCGATCATTGAACATTGAAAATGGTCCATTCCGTCCATGTGAAAAAAATGAAGTTATTCTTGGTCCAGAAGTACCATATCTAAGTGTTATTGGTGCTCTTATGTATCTTGCAAATTGTACTAGACCTGATATATCTTTTGCGGTAAATTTATTGGCAAGATTTAGCTCATGTCCAACAAAGAGGCACTGGAACGAAATTAAGCATATATTCTATTATCTACGAGGTAACAACAGATTTGAGACTTTTAATTCAAAAGATACCAATAAAAATATTGTTGGTTTTGCTGATGTTGGATACCTATCTGATCCACATAAGACACGATCTCAAACTGGATTTGTATTTACTCGTGGAGGCACTGCAATTTCTTGGCGTTCACAGAAACAAACTCTCGTAGCAACTTCATCGAATCACGTCGAGATTATTGCACTGCATGAAGCAAGCCGTGAATGTGTATGACTAAAATCCATAACACAACATATACAAGTCATGTGTGGTTTACCGTCTGACAAGAAGCCTGTAACACTGTACGAAGATAATGCTGCATGTGTTGCTCAAATGAAATAAATATACATCAAAAGCGACATAACTAAACATATGCCCTTAAATTCTTCGAATCCACCCAAGAACTTATGAAAAACAACGATATTGATATTCGTTACATTCAATTTAGTGAAAATTCATCAGATATTTTCACGAAAACACTTTTTATCCCACTAGATTTTTCCTAGTAAGATTTTTAACGAGGCAGTATCAAAACACGTAATAAAGAAATCAAAAAGGGGGAGTATTACGAATTAAGTCAAATTTGGATGTCTACATAATAGTCAAATTTGATGTCTAAATATTAAATTATGATTAGATATTTTTATTATTTTAATCATTTCAGTTGTCTATAAATAGTCTTGTAATCTTCATTGTAAATACACACAAAAATATACAAGTTCTCTCACACTTTAATTCTCTCTAAATTAAGGAAATTATAGAGAAATAATAATTTCCTATTAATATAAAATTAAGAATTCATTTGAAACAATTAAGGAGGTTTCAAAGTTATTATCAAGATAATTATTTAATTTAATTTGTTAGTATTTCTTTTAATTTATAACACTTATCTTATTATATCTGGAAATATTGTATATCTACAATTCCCACCACAAAATAAGTCATCTCCAAATAAGCGAGAGGCGATGGTTTTGAAACTGCAGAAAATTGTCGATGTACTTTGCCAACCATATAATTACAGTACAAACCCTCATGACAATTGAAATTTAATAAATTTATAAGAGATTTGAATTTTTCCGTAAAATATAGAAAAGTAACAAGATATATTCTAACTTTTTGAGAAAATATTTGGAGGGAAATTCGATAAATTGAGAAACCATTTGTTTTGATGGGGAAGAAAAGCTGGTACATCCCAACTGGAGTCAAATGTAGAATCATTAAGAGTAAAACTGAGAGAAATTTGAAGGGATATATTTTCGTTTGTCTTTCTAAAAGGCACTACAAGGCCATTATTCTCAATCATTTCAGACATTTCCCATTTCTTTATATACATCGCCTAACAAAACATCCTTTTAAGCAAAACGAACTACTAAAATATTCTTGCGTACAATATAAATATATTGATATTTCAACACATATATCCCAAAATTTTCAGAGCCCTGATGTATGTCACAAGTCCTAACAACATGTACAAGTACTCATTCAATTGGAGGAACGAATCCGGGGAGCTCGACGTGTTCGAGGCAGCGCAGTATTTCTCCAGTGCGGTTGATGATCAAACTTCGGGGAACTTCAACAAGGCCTCGAAATTGTGTCAGAAAGTCGTCATCCGTGAAGAAAGGCAGCACCAGGTCCAGAGAGCTGCAAGAATGAGCCTCGATTCGATTATGCGGGACGAGATACCTCCACAGGATCAAGCAAAAGATTCATACAGAACCAAGGCAAACAAGAAACACAGGCAGCCAAGCTCTCCAGGGCGTGGCAAGCTTGCTAGTTTCTTGAATTCACTGTTCCATCAGACGAGATCGAAGAAGCGCAGATCTGAATCCATGGGCCCGAAAAATCTTCAAGAACTGGAGATCCCAGGTGAAAGAAGGGAAAGAAGAAGCAGCATTAGCCATTTTCGGATCAGTGGTGCTGATGCTAAGAAAGTTGAATATCGTCCTAAATCCAGGAATTTCTGCTTGAGTTCTGGTTTTAGGCAATCCACTCCCGCAAAACCTGGCAAAGAACTCGAATCCAGGGGTATGTATGAGCATGAGAAACGTGAAAATGGTGGGAATCTGAAGTCAAACTCTTTGCAGAATGAGCTTTTTGCTAACAAGAATTGGAGTGATGATCAGTACACATCAGAGGAAAGGGAGTTCAGAAAATTCAGTGATTGTGATGATGGTGGAGATACAGATTCAAGTTCGGATCTGTTTGAATTGCCAAATTGTGATATTCAATTTTACTCAAAAGGTCTGCCTGTTTTTGAAACAACCCGCCGGGTGAACAGCATCAGGAGAGGTGCACCAGTTTAAATTTTCTTGTTAGTTTTCAATATCGTAAGAGTATTTCTTTGTTTACTAGTAGTCTACGACTCATTGTGCATCTGTGTGTGTGTGTAAAGAAAAAGTTGGACGTCTGTTGGATATGCATGTGGGATATTATAATGTTTCATTTAATATCTCAGAAAATGTTTGGCCATGTAATTTGCAAATTTTTATTCTTGATGATGTTATCGGTTAATTCACGACTACGGTATACTATTTGAACTATTTTTCAATTATAAACATTTTCTCCCAAGCAGTGACATGACATTGGATATATCAACAATGTCTAGATGTCTATGGTCGTCGCACGTTAATATTTCGATGAAAAGAGACTAAAATTGGAAATATATACAACCAGAATAAATTTGTGAATTAACTGATGATCTTATTGAAATAAGAAATTACAAATTACAGAAAAAATGTTGTCCTGCCTATATGCAAATGATGGTAAAATAGGCATATAGCAATTGGGTGTTGCATATTCTAGAAAACAATATTCATTGCGGAAATTATAGTTTTATTTTGACATTATGTTAAGCATAAAAATATTCTAAATTTTTCGTGAAAACAAATGACTCAGCATGGAGCTTAATAGATCATAATAGTACGGACTTAACAGAGTATTTCTTCCACAGCACATATGAGTTGAGTTGAGTAAGGATAACTCAGTTTAGAACAGAGTGTATCAGATTCGAGCAGAGCAGTTTAAGTCAATAGTGTAGAAGAGTGGTTCGTATCAGATCAAGTAGGACAACTTGGAAGATAAGATCAACTTAGAGTATCAGTTTAGGAAAAGAACAGATCAATACAAATGAGTTAAGGAGATAAGATTGGAGATTCGTATCTTAGTCAGATCAGAGATAAAATTGATGAATTAACTGACAAGATCATTTATAGTCGTTGAACAACTCAGGTAAACAATTAGAATGAATCAGAGTTGATGATATATGCGATTGACTATTTGGAGCAAAAGAAGGTGCATTTATTATGTCAGCATGGAGAAAGTACAAGTATTAAATGTGTATTAATTACATAGAGACAAACATACGAGGATTCATTGATCGTGTCTACTGGTAACATTTATTACCGTTTGAATCCGAGACAATGAATAGGAGATAATATGGAAGTTAAGATCTATCTAACTCTACGACTCTCTAAGCTTTTCACGATTTCTTGAACAACTTATTTGAAACAATGTGCACTTTCATTTGTAACTCTATTTGAGTGTTATATTTCAGCTAAATCAGCTTAGGCGTTCATTACTTTGTAATATCATTTGAGGCCTTAGAAACAATCTGTATAGATAACATAGAGAGTTTATTTATCGGTTAAGAGTAACTAAGAGTTCAACTCAGTCGTGGTGTGGCTGATTGGTTTAGGATATATAACATATTTTACTCAAAGACTTCAAGTGGAATTCATTCCAGTTTGGAAGAAGGAGAGAGGTAGAAGTTTTGCTTCAAACCTCCATAAATAAATCTATTGTCTCCTTACTGATTTTTTTTTGTTGCATTATTTATTCACAGATCCTGAGCTATTTTCGTATAAATCTTTTTATTGCTCAAGAAATCAGCTCAGATTGGGAGCTTCAATCAGTTGATCTGCTTCAACGCTTTAGAGAATAAATTTTTAAAAGAGTTTATTCAACCCCCCAACTCCGATCTATCTTAATTCGATCATATTACATTATTTATCTGAACACTCATTCTTTTTTAATGAAAGATAACTTTCTTAATTTATCTAGTAACTTTGTGCTGAAAAATGTTCTAAGTTTTGCTGAAGACAAAATCAGGTTGGAGATTAGTCGATCAGATCAAGGTATATCTAACAACATGTGTCGGATAAAATAGATTGCATCCAAACTGAGTAAAGTCAACTCAATCTAGGAACATACAGTAATGCGGATCAGATCAGCTTTGAAGGGCATAACAAATCAACTTATGGTATTCAAATCACCAGCTTACACCAAGACAGATCAGATCGCGCTATCATCACTGTTTAAGAGTTCACTCTACTCAGCTTGGAGGAAGTCATATCAGCATGCATCCTACCTAACAGCTTAGGATGCTCTAAACAGCGTACGACGCCCAAAGCTGTTCGCTAAGCTCACAGATCACAGCGCATAAAACTGGAACAACTCACAATCCAACAGATCACGTCTGTTGTTCCCTGCTACACAGTACTCCTAAGTTGCTAACATCTCGAACGCAGCACAATATTTACATACAAGTTTACGCCTAATCGAGTAAACAGCTTACGCTACCACGCGTCAAATCAGCTCGCGTAGCATACCAGCTTACCTCTAAGATGGACCCCAAATCTGCTACAGTACCTAAATCAGCACGGGCCACTCAGTAGTTCGTGCCAGTGCTAACTCCAAGCTGAACCTCGAACAGCTTACACCATCAACTTAGCGTGAATCGCAAGATCATCTTGCACCCGAGCTGATTCCTCTCTAAGCTGGATTAACCCGAATTATTAACCCTTAATCTAAATATTATTAATCTACTAATTACCTTGGTTGATCATAGTCCTCACAAACAAAGGCAGAGATACAACTGTTGAACCGACACATACACGCAAACGCTCTCAAAAAGTCTTTGCTACTCACTGTTACGCTGCAGAAATTTTCATAGCGCAGAAAACACTATTCATCGTATTCTTTGTTACAACCCCACACTCAATAGTTTTATGTTCATTCATTTTGAGTTGTAACCACTCTGTGAGATTGTATGTTGATTGTAAATCATAACCAGAGTGTATAGAAAGCAAGAAAGTAGAAAACATCTTAGAAGTTGTCGTGTTGTTGCAGAACATATTAAGCGTCTGTTTTTGTAGTTGTACTACTAGGAGTTCTTGCAGCTTGCGGGCTGTCGGATTGGGTTGCAGCAGGAGCTGTTGTAATCAAAGCCTTCTAGTGGAATCCTTCCAATTTGGAAGAAGGGGAGACGTAAGAGTTTAAGCTCCGAACTTCCATAAATAAATATCTCGTCCCTTTACTTTTATGTTACTGCATATCGTTTCTGCACTTATATTCAGTTTACGCATTAACTGCTTATAGATTTCGCCATTATATATTGTTCAATGTTCGATCGGGTTCTTTCTACACATTTACTTGTTACCCGAGATAACAGCAGCACACTGAGATCCTCAAAGCTGGTAAAACAGCTTAGAGGCAGCCGACAGTTTTCAAAATATTTTTGAAACAAGTTTTCACGAAAATTGTGAAGGAGTTCATTCAACCCCCCCTCTGAACTCTCGAGCTATATCTAATCATCTTTCTCGATCCAACAGTATTGTTCCTTCTCTCAGCAAGTCCGTTCTGCTGAGGTGATCTGGCTGCAGATACTCATGCCTGATTCCGTACTTTTGAATAGGAGGATAATTTTTATTTAAAATTCAATGTCGCGTGCATTCCTAATCCGATTAACACAAGAAATATTGTTCATTTTGAAGATGTTCTAAAATTTTAATCAGCTGGTCCGTCATCTGATATTTTATTTTCTAAAATATTACCCAGGTAAACCTAGAATAATCTTCAAGTATGCAAGGGTGTTCCCCGTTCCCCTAAGCTCATTACTGGTTTTGAACTAAAGAGATCCACGTGCAACAGTTTTAAGCTTCGAGATGAAGAATTAAAACCCTTGTTTTTTAAAGCAGACGTGACTTGCTTTCCGAGATGATAGGCTGAACAAATTTTCTCTTTTGTAAAATCCCCTTTCGGCAAACCTGTTACCAAATCATGCTTCCTCTGACTGTCTTACAATTTATGTGATTCATGATTTTATGCCACAACCATGATTTAGAGTTATCAACAATTAAGCATGTAAGTTTAGCTACCAGCTGATCTGACCAGTTCACCTTGTAGGTGTTTCCAAATCTTTGTCCAGTAAGAACGGTCAAACCTGCTGGGCTCTTAACTGTGCATGTGTGTTTATGAAAAATTACAACATAATCATTGTCACATAATTGGTTAATTAATTATTAGATTGTAACATAGATTTTCAAGTAACAATAGATATTTAATAGTAATGTTACCATGGATATGCCCACAGTTTCACCTTTTGAATTATCACCAAATGTGATTTATGGACCACTGATCAGCTTGATATCTGTCAACATCTTAAGTCTTTTCTCATATGTCTTGAGCATCCACTATCCAGATACCATGTAAATCTCCTCAACATCTCCTCTCTGCTAACCTGCAAACAAAAAATAAATTTCTTGTACCTAGTTTTACTTGGGTCTAGATTGGATTAGCCCTTTTGGGACCCACACTTGAATCACTTTAAAAGTTCTTCCATTGTTTGCGTCCAAAAAGGTTCATGCATAACATTTGCATGATCTATTGAGATTATGCCTCGTATTTTGATCATTGTGATTTCTTAGCTTCTGAACCCTTTTATTTTGGCGTCCTTGCCATATTTGAGTTATGCCTTTGCTGGTTCAAATCAGATGAACAAGGATTGGATTTTACTCCAGTCTTATCCAATCTTTTCTTTATCCAGCTTGGCTTGGAACCCTCAGGTTCAACATATCCTATACCTTGTTTTCGTTCTAGTTCAATAGTCGTTCTGATAATTATACTTGAAAGAATCAAGAGTATCATGTGTCACATTGACTTTGAAAAAACTCATTTTTTTGAACTTGTCTCTGATAGATCTGACTGAGTACAAGTTTCACTTGAGATGCTTTCACTACTAATAAAACCTAAGCCAGTGTTATCATTTAATGACTATTGAGTTTTATGCAACTTGATCAGCGAAACTGAGGACCTAGTCCAAGAATTCACAAGTTGATTCAACTTTTTATTTTCAACGGTGATTTCCTCATATTTAAAA
The DNA here is from genome assembly GCA_001598015.1 of Dorcoceras hygrometricum. Taxonomy (NCBI): domain Eukaryota; kingdom Viridiplantae; phylum Streptophyta; class Magnoliopsida; order Lamiales; family Gesneriaceae; genus Dorcoceras; species Dorcoceras hygrometricum. Next base: position 8,840 of record KV011820.1, read on the forward strand.
CATCATTTTTCATTTTCAGTTATCAGCTTACTCAACTGTATTTTCAGACTATCTGATTCCTCAGGCTGTTCACGGCTTGATTCATCCGATCTATCTGAAAAGACTTTTGTTTTCAGTTTTAACTCCTCAAATGTCTGCGAAAGCATTTTGTACTCATGGATCAATTCATTTTTAGTGTTGAAATTTGATCTTCTCGTGTAAATTGAATATTTGAGAATTTGAATACCTCATCAATGTCATGAGTCATTAGATAATGTACTTTTCCTTCTCACTTTACCAGATGAACTATTGGAAGTACTTTTGTCTGAATCTGAATCAATCCACTTGCTCTTGTTTTCCTCAGCAACAAAAACTTTCTGGTCACGTTTTATTCTGAATGACTTCTTGCCATTTCTACCACGCCTTCATTCTAATGACTTCTTATCATCTTTCTTTGGCTTAGTGCAATGTAATACGAAATGACTAGGCCTGCCACAATCAAAACAGTATAAATCAGTAGCAGTCTGTTCATTTGTATGATTTTTATTTTATAAAGAGAGATTTATTTCTTCTCATGAATTTCCCAAAATTCTTAACAAAGAGGTACATGACGTCGTTTCTAACATTGTTGTGATCTCAATCACTATGCTGCTGAAACACTCATCAAACTATGTTGTTGTCTCGCATGGTTTCATCTTTATTGAGTCAAATTTCTGAGTAGCTGATGTCATCTTGTTTTCTTTGTTTTTCTCATTTCCTTCACAGAGCTGAGCAACTTTTCCCAGATTTCATCGGCTGTTGTACACATCTTGATTTTGTAAACATATTTTTTCCAACAATTTGTAGAGTATGTATTTTGCAACATTGTCGAGATTGAATTTTCTTTTGTCTTTGGCTGTCCAGTCATATCTTGGTTTTTCAACCATATGAGGAGCCCCATCTGATAGTGCAACAACAGTGTTGGCCTTCATGATCTTCATTGGATCATCAATGATGACATACCACCTATTATTCTCCTATGTTGATAAATGAGCCTGCATACAAATTTCCACTCATCATAATCTTCTATAGAAAACATAGGGATTTAGTTGAATGATGCCATAGAAAATATGAATGAAATTTTTGAAAACTAGATTTGTTCAAAGACTAAGTTTCCCCGGCTTTTATATCACTTGTTAGGATAAGAAAAAAAACAACACATAGTTTAGAGGGAGGGGGATAAATAAAATCTGTTTCAAATTTTGTGCTAAAATCTATTTTGAGTATTAGTTGAGTTATCAAATGATTCCAGTACTCAGCCCAATATAGTTTCTCGAGCAATAAAAATATTATGTGGACAGAACACAATTAAACAGTGAAATATAAAACGAAAATGCTTGAAATACAAGACAGATGAGAGTAAATATTTATTTGTGGAAGTTTGAAACTATGCTTCTACGTCACATCTTCTTCCAATTTGGAAGGATGTGCAATAGAAGACTTTGAATAAGATACAAAGTATCCTAAACCAGTCAAACAGGAAGCACCGAACTAACTCCTAGTATATGTTCTAAACGGCACAGACCCGTGTTTACAAACGATTTAAGGATTTGAGCTAATCTGATCTGAATGAAACAAAGCCTATCTAATCCATTACACGAATGAACCAATACAGCTGATAATGAAAATAATGAGAAATGATCTTCTGTGAAAGATGAAAGCTTGAATAATCTTGATGCCAGCAATAAATAGTTCCTTCTTCGATTCAGCTTCTCATTCTTTTATACTTCTTCGGATCCAAACGGTAATAAATTTTTCTGATAGAATCAGCTGATGAATCCGTCCTCATGTAATAAATGAACATTAAAAACTTGTATTTTTCTCCATACTGATCTACTTAATTATCTATTCCGCTCTGTTGACCAAGGGCGGGTTTGGCTGAGTTTTTAGTTTAGTATTTTGTACAAATGACTATTGTATACAGTGTTTCAAAGTCTAATAAAATCTATTTTTATGCACAATTTTTGTCGTCACCAAAAAGGGGGAAATTGTTAGAATTAATTTCAGAATGTTTGGTGAAGACAAATAAAATAGATCAATCGGCTCAAAGGCACAAGATATAGACGAAGATTACAACATTGAATACAGAAACCATATCGTAGAAGAGCCAAGCTGGTTAAGGTCAAACCAGCTTAGGATATTTAGTTGCGCTGGTTAAGGACAAACCATCAAAGGTAATCTAATCAAGCTGGTTAAGGTCAAACAAGTCAAGAGATGCTTAGCTGGTTAAGATCAAGCCACTTCAAGAAATTCAGCTCTAAAGAGTAGAGACAGAGTGAAATTACATCAGTTCAGAAGATTAGTAAAACAGGGATTTACAGTTGAAAGAACAGCTCGCAGTGAAAAAGTGGTATAATAGGCCTACTGGAAGACCAGCTTGGTAAACCAGCTCGAAGCAGAATGGTTCTACAAGTGTTATTGTACTAAATATGTGAGTGAACAAAATTGTTTATCTGGGTTAGAACAGAATAAAGTCAAGAGAAGATCGGGCAATTCGACGCACAGACTGGATCGGGAAACCACCTAAGTAAAGATAACTTAGCAAAATTGAATTTCAGATTGTTTGAGGCTACGTACATCTTGATGTGATACATTTGACCTCTCTGCATTGATTTGTATTCGTTGGAACTACTTTGAGCTAATTAATATGCAAATATTTGGTTCACACTGAAGACGGTGCCGAGTTGCTAAAAAGGATAATGCATTTAATGGAGATGTACGAACATCGTACAGGCATTTAAGTCGCCGCAGGTTTTTCAATTTTGATACATGCGACGTGTCTACTGGTAATATTTATTACCATTGTATCCAAAGGGTATAAATAGAAGAGCAGATTAGTTGTGAGAAGGTAACCGAATGAACTGACCGATTACAAGATCAACGAACTCACAAGATTTCACAAGCAAAAGCAGAGTTCATATCTTGAACCTGCTCACAGCCAGTGACACACCCACATATTACTTATTCAATTATTTGTGTCACATAATCTTCTGTACACACACTCTGTAGTGTTGAGCCTTCACTGTAAATCATAAACAGAGAGTGTTGAGTGCTAGAATTTCACAACCAGCTTAGTGCTGAGTTCATTGTATTTGCGAACCAGATCACGGGTCTGGACTCGTTGGTTGAGTGCTAGGAATTCTTACAGCTGCTGGCTATTGGATCGGGTTTGTACAAGTGGTTGTGTAAATCAAATCTTCAAGTGGAAATAATCCTTCCCGTTGAGGAAGAATGGGAGACGTAGGAGAGTTAACTTCGAACTTTCAGAAACAAATCTCTTGATCCCTTATCTTTTACATTCACACATTTGTCTAACTGTTCACTGTTGAATTGTGTTCTTTCCACATAAAAACACTTTATTACACGAGACAACAACCCTCCAAGCTGGTAACTCGGCTTTGAGGTTTGCATCGAGTAGTAAAATATTTTGAAAATAGTTTTCAAGCAAAATCAGCAAAGGAATTCATTCACCCCCCCCCACTCCTATGAACTCCCAAGCTTGTTTTACGATCCTAACAGAAACGGCTCAAGAAGAAGAAGGAAGCAGCTGGATCTGAAGCTGCAAAGAAGAATACAAAGACGACTAGAGAAGGTTCCAAGATATCACAGCCGTTATAAGTGAGATCTGAGCCCAGCTGAGACACTGTTGAGCAACCTTTGGCGAAAACGTCTATAGCACAGTAACCTGGTAAGGGTGGAAAGAGCACGAGAAGATGGCTAAAGCTTTTGCCATCCGGCTCAGAATCATCTAAACCAGCTAACAACCTGAATTAAAGTGATGTTTTCTCACCAGCACGACAGGCAAGGTCGAAGATAACAAAGCTGGTGAACCCAATCTCTGCAATTCCTGCTACCATAGTATAAATCACCCAACCTATAGTGGATACCGCTCCAAGAATCGAGGGTAATTTTGTGTATGTGGTGGTCGAGGCACCAAAAGTATCATAATCAAGGAGATCAACTGGGTCACTCAATTCTGCCAAAGATTGATCCAAACAGAGAAAGGGGAGGATGTACTGCAAGCTTTCGATAGACCTAACCTAGTCGAGGGGCAATTTCTGCTGGTGGTCCAGTCTATCAGGGACGAATTGAACCCCTGCATCCATCTCTTTGATCAATGGAAAAGATTCCGGACTGTGGTACGGCTGAAAAAGATTTCGTCTACGAAGCTCATGGAGTACATGCAAGATTAAAGATTACTTCTTGTCATGGGTTGAAATAGATAAGGTTTCTGATCTGATGATGAGAAGGGAGCTGATTGGTTTCAGGATGTATGAGCAATACATGAGGAAAGCGGTGGCTGATCGTTGGAATAACTTTGATAAAGATGCACCTACGGCCAATCGTGATCTGATGACTATTCCTTTGTTCGTAGCTGAACTGAAACAAATCAGGGACAATACAGGTATTATCGTTCACAAGCTGGTTTATCTATCCAGTTCCCTGAATACTCCTTTCATGGGGAATATAGCGAAATCACCCTTGGAGTTACATGCGTAGAAGCCAAACAGATGATGGCTCAAGATTCAATTCTGGAATCAACTGAGCAACCATCTCAAAATCAGATGGAAATTGAGGACACCTCGGTGAAGATAGTAGAGCACCAGGTCTTTGACTGTATAAAGGATACAAGGACTGAAGCAGCTTAGGAGTATCCGGCTCAAGATGCTAGTATGGAGCATCAGGCTCCAGATCAGAACAGTGAGAACCAGGCTAAGGCTGAATTCCGTGAGCATCCAGCTCAAATTTTTGAGGAGGAGGAATAACTCCCGGATAACAGTCCAACAAATAAGGGTGAATCCAGCTATAAAGGTGGTGGCACTCTCGAGACCTTGTCTTGAAACAATGCCAAGCCTCTTGAAGCTACCAAGGTATTCTTCGAGTAGGATGAGCCCATTCCTACTTGTGAAGCAACAGATACAGACTCTGATGCTGTTATAGAGATGATTTTTGTACTATATACAGAGGAAAAATGGGTTCGAGTATAGATTAGAGTAGATGACATGATCGATTTTGGGGGTGTTCATGAGCTCTGTCACAACTCACGTAGGCTCTCACACAGCCCAAACACCAACCCCCTGAGTTACATGCATTTTAAAATTATTGAGTTGAAAAAAACAAACAACTATGAACCAAATCAGCGTGAAGCTGAACCAACAGCTCTGAGAGCTGATCCGGGTTATAGCAGCTCTGCGAGATGGTTTAACACAAGCAGTCTGGTTCAATAAATATTGAGCTGTAATAGCTCGATGTTCTTGAATATTAGTGCACCGAGATACAAATTGAGTAATGAATTAAAAGCATGCGAAAACAACTCAAACTGAATTCTTATATTCTAAAGTCTTTAAACAGTTTTAAGAATAGTAAACAAATATGCAATGCGTGAATGTAAATGCAGAAAGTTGTAAAGAAATATGCTACAATTTGTTTATGGAAGTTCGGAGTTGAATCTCCTACGTCTCCCATTCTTTCGCAATCGGGAAGGATCCACTAGAAGGCTTTGATACAGCGACCCTCGCTGTAACCCACTCCTACGACCAGCAGCTGCAAGAACTCCTAGCTACCACTGCACACCAGCCCGCAAGCTGCATGTGTCTAACTTCACTTCTTTACTGCCTCAGTGAGAAAGGCTACAGACACTTCTTTAACATCTCAGTGTGAAAGACAACGTAGACTTGTTTAACGTCTCTGTCCAAAGACTACAATAGAGAGTTTTTAATTTACATTCACTCTAATCTGTTTCGCTCAACTCTCGAATGTGAGTGAAGGTGTATGTGTGTGAGATTTCAGTGTAAGTACAATCTCTCAAATATAAAATCTCACACACTGGAAAGTGCTCCTCTCTGAGCTGGTCTCTCGATGCCTTCCCAGGGTTGTGCAGTAGACTTGTATTCTGTTTTAGCTTATGCACACACACTCTCTATGCTTGGCTCTCTGCATGTCTTCTTTCTCCTGATCTTGATATATAATTCCGCTTAGCAGATTTGTCCGTTGGACACAAGCTTGTAGCCGTTCGAAAAGTCTTCTGACACTGTTGTACTTGTGTCCTTTGGCTTTTAATGGGTTTCAGGCTTTATTTGACTTAAGCTCTTTTCATCGACGCTTCTGAAGCCTTTGCAATCTTTGAGCTATGTTTGTCTCGATCAAACAAATTACTTTGTATTCTAGTATTCTGAGATTAAACAAACTAATTTTGATCTGGCGCAGGACTTCTGATCTGTTCTACCAGCTGGTGTCCTTCCAGCTGGTTTCCTTCAACCGTTTCATCCCTGAGCTGGTTGCTTCACTGAACTTGTTCCCCAGCTTTACTCCATTCCCAGCTGGTTTCCTTCCAGCTGGTTGATTCTTTCACTACAGGAGTCTTCCTCTATCTGCATCTATGAGATCAAACTTCTCACAGATATCATACGGCCAGCTGATTTCTCTGCTCCAAGCAAACTTCTTTTGACCTTCTAATATGCTCTTGTCAGCTTCTGTTGAGCTCAGCTGCTCTTGTTCTTCTCGTCCAGCTGGTTTGACTTTAACCAGCTGGTCTATAATATGCCCCTATATCTGGGCAGATTCTATGTTTGAGCTGTTCTCCAAGCTGGTCTGCTTCAGGGTTCTTCTGGATCAATACCGATGTGAGACCCGAAAGCTGATAAGATTAATTGAGTTAATTACTCGGGTTTTGTTGAGATCAGCTTTGAGTTGTTGCGCTTGGAGAAGCTATCGGGTTCTGTTTGTTCTTAGAACAGCTTTGATTAGTTGAGTTCTTTAGCGGAAGCTGTTCAGTAGTTAGCGCAGGTCATCGCTGAATGTTGGCGCTCAGCAGTGGTGACGTCAACAGTAGTGGTTGTATTCAGCAGTCGTAGCAAGATCAGCAGTCGTTGAGCAGTAGCGAGTGCGCTAGCATGTTTCAGTAGCGGGTGCTTGTACGTCGTCGTTTGGATTAGTTGGAACGACAGCGTTTTGGGGTTAGCGAAGAGAATCAGCTGTGAGTTGCGTTAGCGTCAGCTGGGTGAGAGATCTGTTGTTGCTTTGTTAACAGCTGTTGGTTAGTATTCAGCAGTGAGTAGCGGGTGACGTGTCCAGTTGCGACAGTAGTTCTCTGCGACGTCGTTTGAGTTAGTAGCGATCGTTGCTTTGGCTTAGTGAGAGACATGTTGCAAGATCTGTTTTGTGAGCGAGAATATCAGTTGCGATAGTTTAAGTTGTCGGTGGAGCTGTTCTTATTTTCTGTCAGCAGGGAGATTAAATGGAGAGCTTGGCTTTTTTGTTCTCTATTATTGTTCCCGACACTTAGAATAATTCCCGATTTCCAAATTCTGTCGCGATACCCTAGCTACTGTTCACCGAACCTTATCTTCTTCGATTGCCGGTGGTAGGCAGCTCCAACAAAGGTGAGAGTGGTAGCGTTGGACTCCTCTTGCTGAGACGCTTTGTTTGAATATTGTTTTTGAACGTTTGCTTGAAGCTGGTGAGGTGTGCGAAGACATCTCCCTTGTGTAGTCTGTTGGCATAAGCGTCGGATTTCGCTCCTAGATTTTTGGGATAAGTTCAGTTCCTGCCTTTAAGCTTGTTAGAGCTTTCTATGGTGTTTGATGAGGTAGGATAGCGCTGGTTGAGTGTAGCTCCCGGTTGTTGCTTTTCTGTGCTTCGGTCTTTGAACAGTTGTTGTGTTGCCGTTGAGCAGGTGGTGGATCTGCGTCATTGTGGCAATCTGCTTTGTTGTAATTATAGCTCAGAAGATTTGAGGTACGGATGTGAGCTTTTTACAGCTTAGGATTGAGCATGGATTATATGTTTGCTTGCTGTGTATGCTCTGTGCTGTTATTACCTGTGCCTGTGTTATAATATCAGCTGTTGCATTTTGCATACACGCATATTGCTGTCGAGCCCTGTTTTGCTAGCTATGCCTGTTCTGTTGAATTGTGAGTACCAGGATGCTATGTTCAAGGATGAGCGGGTAGTTCCCGTATACCTTGGAGGCTGAGCGGGTAGTTCCCGGTATACCTTGGAGGCTGAGCGGGTAACTCCGTAACGGAGCTGTTTATAAGCATCTGGTATGGTGTACTGGAGATGAGTTGGTAGCTCCCATGTGCTCAGTATACCCGTGGCCACTACTGATTGTTCCTTTGATCAGATCTTGCTGTTGAGCTGTTGTTGAGATCCTTTGGCTCCCTGATTTCGGTTGTAGTCTTGATCCCTTGCATAGCATGTGCATATTTATCTGTGTTTTCCTTATGCTGTTTATGCTGCTCTCCGTACTGGTGGTTTGACCCCGAGGTCCTCTGGGGCTGGTGTTTGTTTCCTGTGTGTTGTTTCCAGGTTTCCCAGGTTTCTCTGCTGGTCGTGGCTTTGACCCAGCTGGAGATGCCTCAGGAGGTGGATAGAGTATCCCAGTTAGCGTATAACATATATGTACTAGTACTGTTAGCCGGGGAATGCCATGTGCTTGTGGGATTGTGTTATCCGTTGTAGTACTGGTAATTGTATTTGTATAAGTGTTGTATTGTTGTATCGTATATTTGTAAACTGGGATATTTTAAGTATGATTGTATTTTAAATTATATGTTTTAAACCGTCAGGTCAAAGCGAAAATTTTAAGCCACTTTTTGTATGCTTCCGCTATTTTTGCGTGGTTTAACTCTGAGTAGAGCACGAGGCCTGAAATTTTTGGTATCAGAGCTTAAGCTGTGATAAACTCGATTTATGTTGATCACACTTGAGTCTAGGCACAGTGTTGTGTGTTGCATGTGCTTGGTTATGTGATCGTTTTGCTGCAATTGCTTATGCTGTATTTGTTCTGTTGTGATCTTACCCTCTTAGTGTTTCTTAGATGCCGCCTCGACGTAGAGGTAGAGGTAGAGGGCAGATTCCGGAAGAGTCTGAAGGTCAGACGGAAGGTGATCAGTGTAGTTTTCCCCGTCGTGGTCGCGATAGGCAGGCCTAGGATGAGGTTGATGAGTTGGCTGCCCGAGTGAATGACATGGAGCTTGTCATGGCGAGGTTTCAGCGTATGAACCCTCAGGTTTTCAATGGTGATGAGTCTAGTGCTGATGCAGATTCATGGTTACAGCATGTCACTGGTTTGTTCAACCGTGTGCAGTATGGTGATGATCTCAAGTTGAGTCTGGCTACTTTTCAATTGAGGAAAGGTGCGGAGCGTTGGTGGAGAGGCGCTTCGAGGACCTTGGAAGAGACTGGAGTAGGGATTACGTGGGACAGTTTTTGCGTTGCTTTCCGTCAATAGTATGTCCCGGAGTCCTATGTGAACGCCCGTGAGCGTGAGTTCGATAACTTGTAGCAGGGCAGTATGTCTGCTAGAGAATATGCCCGTAGGTTTTCTCCCCTTCTTGCGTACGTGCCGCATGTTTCTGGTCGGGAGAGAGCGAAGAGAACTAGGTTTCTTGAGGGGTTGAACGAG
>KV011820.1:24310-39628 GCA_001598015.1 Dorcoceras hygrometricum
TCTGCGTTGCTCGGACCCAGATTGACGTAATTGTTGCACAGATAATTGAGGTACGGATGCGAGCTTGTTTACAGCTTAGGATTGAACATGGATTATATGTTTGCTTGCTGTGTATGCTCTGTGCTGTTATTACCTGTGCCTGTGTTATAATATCAGTTGTTGCATTTGCATACACGCATATTGCTGTCGAGCCCTGTTTTGCTAGCTATGCCTGTTCTGTGAATTTTGAGTACCAGGATGCTATGTTCAAGGACGAGCGGGTAGTTCCCGTATACCTTGGAGGCTGAGCGGGTAACTCTCGTACATAAATCTCCCTGTTGGGTTTGTTAGCTGCTATGAGCGGAGTGGGTAGCTCCCACATCTCATGAGTGAGCAATAGCAGGTGGAGCTGTTTGTTAGCATCTGGTATGGTGTACTGGAGATGAGTTGGTAGCTCCCATGTGCTCAGTATACCCGTGGACACTACTGATTGTCCTTTTGATCAGATCTTGCTGTTGAGCTGTTGTTGAGATCCTTTGGCTCCCTGCTTTCGGTTGTAGTATTGATCCCTTGCATAGCATGTGCATATTTATCTATGTTTTCCTTATGCTGTTTATGCTGCTCTCCGTACTCGGGGTTTGACCCCGAGGTCCCTCTGGGGCTGGTGTTTGTTGCCTGTATGTTGTTTCCAGGTTTCCCAGGTTTCTCTGCTGGTCGTGGCTTTGACCCAGCTGGAGGTGCCCCAAGAGGTGGATAGAGTGTCCCAGTTAGCGTATAGCATATATGTACTAGTACTGTTAGCCGGGGAATGCCATGTGTTTGTGGGATTGTGTTATCCGTTGTAGTACTGGTAATTGTATTTGTATAAGTGTTGTACTGTTGTATCGTGTATTTGTAAACTGAGATATTTTAAGTATGATTGTATTTTAAATTATATGTTTTAAACCGTCAGGCCAAAAGAAAAAATTTTAATCCACTTTTTGTATGCTTCCATTATGTTTGCGTGGTTTAACTTTGATTAGAGCACGAATCCTGACAACCGAGCTGGTGAAATGTGTTTTTCCAGCTCGCATCTTTCCATACCAGCTTGGCTCTATGGAGACTGATCAAGTACCCCTTGCGTACAGATTCTTCCTCTGCTCCAATAGTGGGGAGTTTCCTCGATCTCGTCTAGCCTCTCACTGAAACAGCTCGGCTCTGCACTTGAACACCACACTTGTACGCTGCACTTGATCTGCTCTTGAACCATTCTGCTATTCACTTTACTGCGCTTGATCCCTGTGCTGCTCTTGCGTCAAGCTGGTAGACCAGCTTGGTGTCCCTGCAATCTGGAAGACTTCTGCTGTACCAGCTCGGGCGTTCCCTCACTGTTCCAGCGTATATATCTTCAACCGAACCAGCTTAGGTGTCCCCTTCACTTTGGATATATTCCTTCCTTCTTAATCAAATGCATTGCACAAGTCACATAAATTGTTAGTAATATATTAACAGATTTTGTGTCAATCAAAACTTAGATTCTGATCTGTAAAAACAGATCCAGCAGTAGATATTATACATAAGCCTCAAGCTGAAGGTCTAGAAGCAAACCCAACACTCACTCGACCGTGACACACTTCCAAGATAGCTCAGTTAGAGGTAATTACTTGAGCTGATCCGATTAGATCTTTAGAGTTTTTTGGTATTACTAATATTGGATCACAAGTTGTTGTAGAGTCAGGTACAGATCGGGACTCTCAATAATCCAGATCATAGGATCACAAAGGCATGTCAACGATTCATGTTTCTCCAAGTACCCTGGCTATCCCTCCAAATTCCTCTACTCAAGAATTTCTGAACTTATCTGATGTAGTTGAGAATATGAGAAATGTAGTGAGCAGTCTGCAAGTGAGTCAGCTGACAGTGTGCTTATTTACAGAAATTCAAAGATTGGATGACACAACAGATGGACGCTGTACTAAAATCTATCAGATGGTCTCACATCTCACTGCAACTAGATCTCGTTAGAAGATTATGGACAACAAGAGAGACTTGTTGATAAGGTCGCCACATTCAGCTCTCAGATTATTGAAGTTGTGGAATAATTAAAGGAAATGGGTGATCCAAGGTGGGAAGTAGCAAAAGCAATAGGTAAAAGAATTTATCTCTAATAATTAATTTTTTGATGTACTAGCACCTCTTTAGGTTATCGTTCAACACTTTACTGGAGAAACTCCGTAGTTGTTTATATTATATTTTCATTTGTACAGAAGTAGGAGATGTACAGTTCAGTTCAGATTAGTTCTTGAACAGAATCAGATTTTGACAGAAGCCAGATTGGGACTTCAGTTGTAGAACAGAAACTAGACGGACTCATGTTGGGAACATGAATCCAGTCTGGCACTTCAAGTTGCCAGGCTTAATCCAGATTGGTACTTCAGTTCTTTCATTGATATGGTCCTATTTGAAGCAACTTGTTCATAATAGAGAGAGGGTTGATATCATATTGTTCATAGAAATGCCTCATAACATGTATTGATGCATATCTTAGTTTGAAACTTGAATCAGACCAGAATTCAAGCAGTTAGCAAGAGCAACTTAGACACAATTAGCAAGAGCATCTTAGGTAATGGATCAATTTGAGATATAGATTAAGAGTTGTATGCTCCTTGTATCTTGTAAAGCACTTCGTGCTATAAAGGATAAATTCTTTAAAGTCTTCTATTCTAAGTTTTTTCATCACCAAAAGGGAGAAATTATTGAGAAAAATTTCTAAGTTTTGGTGAAGTCAAAATCAGCTCAGAAATTATTCGATCAGATCAAGGCAGATCTAACAACATGTGTTGGATAAATTGATTGCATCCAAGTTGAGTAAAGTCAACTCAGCTCTAGGAACATATCAGTATAGCATATCAGATCAGCTTTGAAGTACAGAACAGATCAGCTTAGGCAATCAGAACATAGACCATTAAGTAGATCAGCTTGAAGTGTCGCACAGATCAGATCAGAACAAATCAAGGCTTTGAATTGACAAAATGTTTGTAGCAGTTGAAAACTTAGGATACATTCATAATGTGTCTGATTTAACTCTATATGAGGTTTACCTACTTTGAGAAAAAAGGAGAAACATTAAATAAAATGGTACGGAGCAAAGTACAATTTTTTAATGCTCATTTATTACATGAGGACGGATTCATGGGCTGAGTCTACTGGAAAAATATTACAACCTGGATCCGAAGAAGTATAAAAGGATGAGAATCTGAATCGAAGAAGGAACTACTTATTGCTGGCATCAAGATTATTTACGCTTTCATCTTTCACAAAAGATCGTTTCTCATTATTTTATTTATCTTTCGTATTGGTTCAGTCATGTAATGGGTCAGATAGAATTTGTTTCACTCATATCAGATAAGCTTAAAGCATTAAATCATTTGTAAGCACCGCGTCTGTGATATTAGAACATATACTAGGAGTTCAGTTCGGGTGCTACCTGATTGACTGGTTTAGGATACTTTGCATCTTATTCAAAGTCTTCTGGTGAACATCCTTCCAGATTGAAAAAGGGGGAGATGTAAAAGTACAGTTTTGAATTTCCAGAAACAAATCTTGACTCTCATCTGTCTTTATTTCAAGCATTTTCATTCAAAAGTTCACTATTTAATTGAGCTCTTTTCGCATAATATTTTTATAGCTCAAGAAAACAGATCAAACTGAGTACTGGAATCAGTTGATAACTCAGCTGATTCTCAAAATTGATTTTAACACAAAATTTTGAAACAGAGTTTATTCACCCTTCCTCTAAACTCTATGTTGTTCCTTTTCGATCCTAACATTTTGAATAGATTGGGATCATAAAATTGTGTAGATTTGAAATTTGTTTATGCAAAGGTTTTTTTTCTTTTTTGTTAGAAGTTTATGCAAATGTTAGCACTCATTCTTAGTTACGTTTTTGTTAGAATCTCATTATTGTTGTTGGAGTGTCTATATGTGTTCTTGGTTAATAAGTCATCTACGGATATCTACTCTTACTCAAAAGGGAAAAAGTAATTTTTTTTCCTACCATTTTTTGGTTTTTGTCATTTAACTTTTGGTCTCAAACCATTATCAATTTATTGTGGTTATTTGGTTTCCCCCATTATATTTTCCTTGTTGGCTGTTTTGTAAGTCAGAAATGATAATAGATAATTGATCAAAAAAGTCCCAAAGAAAATATAATGGGCCGAGATCAATAATTGAAAAGTTAATTGACCAAAAAAGAGCAAAGAATGAAAATATAATGAACTAAAACAAAAAAATTTAAATGTTAGTGGACCAAAACCGGGACAAAAAAAAAGTATTTCCCACTCAAAACTAAGTATGAAGATGTCTTCTACGAAAAGGATAACCTCTAGCAATCTACCACTAGTGTCATTTCTAATTGATGGGATCTAAGAACCCAAGGATCGGATCGATCTGGTTTTAAAACCTTTAAAACAATTAAATGAAGTTGGTTGAGTTGCAACTCTGGTTCTTGCAAATTTGGGCACTTGGCAATTATATCGAGTTTGGCTACAGACCAAGCTGAAAATACTCGACATAACACTCTAAAAAACGATTTATACAATTAGTAAAACATTTGAAAAATATGTAAGTATGTAAAATCAGTTGAGTTGAAACATTTTGATATGCATCCGAAATACTTAACTATGCATGTAAAAATAGATTCGTAAAGTGAAACACCGAATTTGTTTTACGAAAGTTCGAACCCAAGATTTTACATCTTCTCTTCTTCCAATATAAAAGGATTTACTAGAAGACTTTGATTTATACAACACTTGTACAAACTCATCTCAGTTAGGACTTATCACATGCCCATACTGAGACTCTTGGACTATAAGCCGCATATGTTTAACGTCGCTATGATAAGACTACAAACACAATATTTTTTTACGTCTTTGTGTGATTTATGTGAGACTTTTATCTATTACAACATACTCTCAAATGTATCCTCAAATATTGGGAAGTACTCTCATCAAACTTATATCTTCATATAAGATTCACTCTTCTCTGTTCCGTTTGTATTCTGTGTTCCACGCTCTTCACTCTCCACTTTTCTCTCTTCTAAACACTTTTCACATGTGTTAGCTTGTATTTATAGCTTTAGATCTGATATGAACGTTGGACACAAGATTATAGCCATTTGAAAATGCTTCTGAAAAGTTCTGACTTCTTATACTTGTTGGCCTTTATTCGATCTGGTTCAGCTAAATCTCTTCTGATCTTGAATTGCTCTGAACTGATCTCTTATCATTCTTAGCTGATCTATTTGAACTTGTTATGTTCTATCTTGAGTTGTTCATGTTCAACTGATTTGTTCGTTTGAAGTTGTTTCCTTCATGATCAGCTAATCAGATCGTCTCATCCGATATGCTTCTCTATCTGCTTCGGTGTTCCATCCAAGTTGATCCAATCTAGCGGATCTGTCTTTAGCTCTTGAGCTGATTTACTTCAGCTAGTTCATTCTTGGCTACTGAGCCGATCTGCTCCAGGTGGCCATTTCTATGCTACAACGATGATCTGCTCTACTCTTCTTGTCTACTTTGTTCGACTTGATTTGTATTGTGCTTCTCAATTGAGTTCAGCTAATCCGCATTGTGCTTGTAATGTCCAATTTATCTCTCTGTACTTGTACTTATCGTGATGTTCAGTTGATCTCATCTTATCTTCTTTGTCGCTCTTTCTCCGACTTATCTATTCCAGCTTGATTTGTACACTCAAGTAAATGCATCAGAAATACAATAACAAATTTTGTGTCATTATATTTATAATCTGTTTCCAGATCCAAAAGTATAGTTATTAGATTCTGAATGGGTATTTATGAGTCAAGATC
Source organism: Dorcoceras hygrometricum (assembly GCA_001598015.1). Classification (NCBI taxonomy): domain Eukaryota; kingdom Viridiplantae; phylum Streptophyta; class Magnoliopsida; order Lamiales; family Gesneriaceae; genus Dorcoceras; species Dorcoceras hygrometricum. Next base: position 30,135 of record KV011820.1, read on the forward strand.
CAATCGAGACTAATAAGTGTATGGATCGATTATGCTATATCTTAATGGAAAGCTTGCATACTTTGTTAATTTCTATCCATGACATTATGAGGCAAATGTTGATCACGATTCATTGTCATAAACCAAAACTATTCATTCTTCCATGATAATTTAAAGTGATTTGTTGATTGATGGAATACGTAGTATATGTTTGTAAATTAACAAATATGCTTGATAAAATTTACAAAGATTTCCCATATCTAACTTATATCTGAACTATTTAGAGTTCATACAAACGCGAAAGTTTAATTAGATTAGTTGTAGAAATTGGTTGTTAGTGATTTGGAAAGTCGATATATAATTTTATGGGCCACAATCTTGTTACAGAAACATTGCACGTTACCTCATATGATACACTTTATAAACCATGATATATGTCATTTAATCAAAACTATTTTAGATTTTTTAGCTCAAAGACCACAAATCATGCACCTCTCAGCCCTCAACACTTCAGGAATGTATTTCTTATAATTTCAATTGAAAAATATTTTTTGTTTGATAAAACAATTATTGAAATTCTAAGTTTCCGAGTTGCATATAATTATCATATATCATTTCATTAATGTTTCAATAATAACTTCACGTATCCTATTTGTGAGATAGAGTTTGTTGGTTAGTAGACTTGTAGGTTTATATTGAATGGAAGAGAAATAATTACTTGAAGATTTTATGGAATTTAGAAATCTAATATAAACTTATATCTTGTGGTATTCACATTGACTTTTAAAAACTTTCTAAAAAAAGCCTCTAGGCATTCAAAATTTCAATTGACTTTTAATAACTACATGAAAGTCATTGATTTACAAATATTAAAACATAAAGTACAAAAATTAATGTAAATTTTGGTTGAAGGTATAGATTAGAATGGATTTCTAAGTTTTAGTGAGACAAAAATCAGTTCGGAGGTTAGTATATCATATCACGTCGAAGTCGTGTATAAGCTGAGTAAGTCAACTCAGAACGGGATGAGTAAAGTCAACTAAGTTTTACGTTTCATATCAGTAGAACAGATCAGCTCGAAAAAGTTTACAGATCATATTAGAATAGCTAAGAATGGTTCAGATAAGATCGGAAGAACAGATCAGATCGGAAGAGCAGATCAGATCGGAAGCAGAGATCAAAAAATGATCAAAGCGCAGGATTTTTCAGGTTAGGATTTTTGGTAGATCGGTCTGGAGCTTCGTATAAATCAGATCAGTACAAACTTCGAGGCTATGACTTGGCAGAAATTTTGTAGCAGTTGTGCTTTTCGGAAAGCTATCAAAATATGCCAAAGCCTAGCCGTACATAAGATTCGCTAAAAGAAGGAACAATTAATGCAACAACACGGAGCACAATACAATCTTTTAGCGCTCATTTAATGCAAGGAAGAGAATTCAACGACTGAGTATAGCAGACATATTAACTACTGGTTGAATTCGAAGAGTATAAAAGGGTGAGAAGATTGAAATAGAAAAGGGATATAGAAGACAATCAGAAGATACAACAACTACAAACAGTTATTCAAGCTCTTCAATTTCTTCGTCGTACAGAAGATTACTTCATTGATTCTAAATCAAAATCTTTTTTGTAATCAATTCCATTGTGTTTGAATTAGGTAGGCTTGTATTTGAACATATCAGATTACCAAAAAGCCTCATATTTGCATTCGCAGCATGTGTGTTGTTTTTGAGTGATACTAGAAGTTTAGATCGGGTACGGCCTGACTGGGTGATTTAAGATACCATATATTCTATTCAAAGTCTTCTAGTGAAAATTCTTCCATTTCCAAAAAGAGGAGACGTAGAAGAATTACGAACTTTCAGAAACAAATCCTGACTCTAGGTTGTTCTTACTATTTCAGTTTTGCATACTACCGCATTACAGTTCACTGCTTGATTGAGATATTTCCGCATACATATTTTATTTCCTCAAGAAATCAGAACAGATTGAGTATTGTATCAGTTTAACCCATCCGAGTCCTAAAAATCGTTTTAAACACAAAGTTTTTTAAAAGAGTTTACTCAAACTCTCTTCTAAACTCTTATACTATCGTGTTTTGTTTTTATCAAGTGGTATCAGAGATTAAACTTTGTGCTGCTGCTGTTTTTCGATCATAACAAGTGGTACCGTATCTTTTAACTTTGTGTTACTGTTGATCCTAACAAGTGGTATCAGAGCTTTTAAACTATGTGTTGTTGTTATTTACGATCCTAACACTCACTTTATTTTATCTGTTCTATTATAATATACTCTCTTTCACCAACCCTTAAAAATAAAAATCATATTTATAAGAGTTAATAAATTATTTCATCTTCAATTTTTGTTTTTTAGTTAATAGGGTATACATTTTTTCTAAAAAATTGCTAATCAATTTTTTACAATTTCAATCAAAATTTTAGGAACCAAACTTTTCAAATTTTTAATTTTAAAATTTTCTTTAGACTAATATGTTTGGGTGAAAGCTAATTTGTGAAATGTATTCGACGAACACGAAACGCAAATACCGGGTGAAGACAAATGTACGAGAAAAAGAAAGCTATATCGGGTGAAACTATATAGAAAATTAACAGTTATCGGGTGTAAAATACATTGCTCGGAATGAAGGAACCGGTACCGTGAGCTCTCACACAACTCAGGCACCAATTCATGGATCGAAAAATCAGATTACGTGCATTTAAAAGTGTTTTGAAAAACGACACGCAATAAAACAGCATATCGCACCTAAGCTGGATCAGCACGGAGCAACGCTGCGTGCTGGTCCAGATCGTGCATGATCTGATCTATGAAAACATGAGTCGCAATAGCTCTGGTTCTTGAAAATATTAAGCACCTAGAATTACATCAGATTAGGTATAAAAACCAAGCGGAAAACATCTGAATGTATTCTCTAAGATTTTAAAATCGAAATATGTAAGTTTTAAATTATGCAATGCAAGTGTATGCAGAAAGCTGTAAAAACAGTACGCTGAATTTTTTTATGGAACTTCGGAGCTAAATCTCCTACGTCTCCCCTTCTTCCAAACTAGAAGACATCACTATAAGACTTTGATCTTACACAATGTGTACAGACCCCCTCAGCTGGGACTTACCCACCGCCCAAAAGCTGAACTCCTAGACTACACTGCATAACAGCACGCAGGCTGTGTGACTCCATCAACAAGAACACGTTTAACTTCTCTGTTCAAAGACTACAAAATTCTGTGTAAGTTTGGGTTGATTCACTCATCTATTCTATTAAGCTCATGGCTCTCATATGTGAGTGAATCTGTGTGTGAGAAATATATAGTGTAAGCTCACTCTCTCTTGTGTTTTCTCACACACTGGAAATGTTTCTACAAAGCTGATATCTTCATTTTCTTCCCACATCGTGTAGTCGATTAAAGATTCTGCGTTAAAGCTCTCGGCTGTGCACCAGCTCATACCTGGGCACCAGCTCAGCTTGTACACCAGCTGCCACCTGAGTGTACAAGATCTCGACTGTTTCACATTGCTCCGCTTTCTGCTTTTCGTCTCTCTCTTTTTCGCACTTATCTGTTCATCGTCTTTCTTGACATATAAAGCCTCTGTGCAAATGTATCAGTTGGACACAAGTTCCTAACCGTTGAAAAGACTTCTGTAAAGTTCAGACATAGTTGTATCTTGTGTCATTTATCATTTAATGCATTTGCAGGCTTTGTTGACTTTGAGCTCTCTTCGTCATTAATGTGGTTGCTGCCTTTGTAAACTTTGAGCTCTGTCTCTATCAAACAGATTAGTTTGTCTTCTAGTATTCTGAATAAAGCTTGTACAAACTAATTCATCTGAGCTGATCTTTCACAAAGCTTTTGATATGATCTGCTCTTCTTTAATCTGCTCTGAGCTGATCTGAACTGCTCTAACTCAAAACTCCATCTTCGCTAACTATCAACTCTTATTTAGACTGTACAATTCTTCAGCTGTCAGCTCGGCCCTGATCTGATTTAATAAACTTTTCTTGCTCCGAACTGGGTCAGCTTGGATGTCTGATGGACCTTACTATTCTAGCTTAGACCTCTGAGCTTCTTCGTCATCTAGTATGTCCCTTGCTGATCTGTTCTCTTTCTCTGAACTGATCTCATCTGATCTATTCTACTTACTCTGAACCGATCTGTTCTATACTGTTCTTATATGTTCTAAGCTGATCGACTCTATTAAGCTCTAAGCTGATCTGATTCTCGCTGCGCCTCTAATCTGATCTGTTCTAAGCTCTGAGCTGATCTATGTGTTTCTCTATGCTGACTGTTCTTTGCAGGTCTCTGAACCGAACGAATCTCTTCTGAGCTTATACCTGCTCTGAACTGGTTTATTCTATACTGATCTACGCTCTAAGATAGATCAGCATGGATAACGTCTGCTGGACCAGCTTGGGGTCCCCTATTGTTCCAGCTTGGATATCTTCTCAATAGCACACATTTCATTGCATCCAGCTTGCTTCCGATCTGCTACTGTACAGTTCTTCAGCTTGCTGCTGATCCGAACCAACTTGCTTTTGATCTGAACCAGCTCTCTGCCGATCTGCTTCAGTTTATCCTGCACGCTTCAATTAACTCATTAGAAACATAACAGCAGGTTTTGTGTTTATCAAATTAATATCTGATCTGTTACACAGATCCAACAGACATACCGAAAGCTACAATGGATAACCGTATGAAAAAAACATAGACCAGATCAAGGAACCAGAGCTTAAGATTAACCAGATTTATCTCATAGCATGTCTACCAGATCATTAATACTCTTAGACCGCGTTCAAAGCTATGAGTTTAAAGTCTTACCATAAGAAATATACGAGAAGACTGGTTTGTCTACTAGAGCATTAAATACTGATGAAGCATGATACGCTGTAAAAAGAAAACCGTCTTTTGATAAGTCTAAGAACTTATGGTTAATAGAGCAAAATGGGAAAGCTCATTTAATGTAAGCAGACAAGAATGATTCGAACATTTGCATATTAACGTTGGAAGGAGGGTACGTATAAAAGAAGATTTGAAGACTAATGATAAGAACGTACATCCAATGAACAAAAAATAAGAATAAAAAAACTTTCAAAAAATAACTAGAGCAAAATACTTGCACAGATATTTCCACATGATTTAGAGAATCAATCGGGCTTCATTACTACTACTACTAATATTTCTCATTTGCTTATATTGTTGTAGTTATATTATCAGTGTGATTTGAGAACATAGTTAACGGCTTGTAGTAATCAAGCATAGTCTGTTTTTGTACTAAAAGTTTCCGTGTGGACAAGGGCTAAGTCACAGCTGAGGTAGGTTGTTACAAAGTTTGTAAAGCCAATGCCTTCTAGTAAATCTTTCATGAAAAGGGAGAATGGATGACGTAGGAGTACTAAATCTCCGAACATCCATAAAAGTTTCGTGTTAGTTTTTATATCATTTTTACACCAAAAACATACCGGGCTTAGACCGGACTCTTTATATCACCAGTTCATGAATATTAGTTCCGCACTTTTTGATAAAGTTATATTCTAGTACCGGATATATCAAGGACCTTGTCAATTAACAACTGATAATATCCACCGCAATTATCTTTAAAATATATAAGTGTTATTCAACCTCCCTCTATAAACACATATCGATCCACAACATTTTTTAAATTGTAATCCATAATATACAAATTAGTTTTATATTCAAATATAATGAGCAAAAAATTCAAAGATATAACAAAAATATATATAAATATTTTATAAAATGGCATCAACTTAAAATATTTAATGAGATTATTTTATGTTTTTTCAGTATAATAATTTTAATTTTATAGTTTATTTTTCTTATATGAAAACCAAGAAATATTATGAAAAGGTTATAAATATCAATACAAATCTGCTAAGAAATTTTTTGAAGCTATAAAAATCTGTTTGACTCCGTGGAATTCTATGGAAGTAAATAGAAATCTAAATTTTATTATTTAAGAAAAGTCATCCAAAAATATCTCTACATTATGCACACCTCTATTGATTTAAATAAATGCTTCGTATGCACCGGAAAATGAGAGAGACATGGAAATTCATAGGATTCTTCAAATAAGGAAAGACGTATCAAGACTGGATTCATCTACTTAAGGAAAGGCGTATCCTGAGTAGACTCTTCCTCACATCGGGACATTGTCCTCGGGAAGAGCTCCCGAACAGGTAGAGAGGCCTCGGGCGAAGCCCGGTCTCTGAACAGGTCTTCGGACGATTCACCGATCTTGATACCGTGGGTCGAGCTTGTGGTGTAGTGCTCGGTCCTCGGGTCCCGAGGTGATAATAGGGGGCATCAAATCTGTTTGACTCCGTGGAATTCTATGGAAGTAAATAGAAATCTAAATTTTATTATTTAAGAAAGTCATCCAAAAATATCTCTACATTATACGCACCTCTATTGATTTAAATAAATGCTTCGTATGCACCGGAAAATGAGAGAGACATGGAAATTCCCACTACATCCGCAGCAGTAGTTGATATGGATAAACCCTTTGTTCTATCCATGACAAATACTATATCTGAGGTATATAAGTTTTGTCGTTTGTGGATCTACATAACATTTACTGTACTACTGATGGAAAATCAATTTTTCCCAGAAATCTTGGATTAAAAAAAAAAAGTTAATTTCCACTACATTTTAGTTCTGATTTTCGAGCAAGTATATATAACAAAATGATATTATCACAAGAATGGTGCAGTGTCTCATCGGCATTTGTTAAAGTTATAATCTAAAGTGATTAATTAAAGAGGTTACCGTGGCTCATACAGCAACTTGACTCAGCCGCTTTTCTAATACTATACAGGAAAAAATGCTACATCCATGAGAGTCAGATCTTAAAACTTGGGTTTGGGGATAATAATTCAAATACAATATCATCGAGCATTGAAATTGATAACACATTTTAAAGGGTTTAGTTCATAGATGACGAACTTATACTCAAAATTAGAGGGTTATCTACTTATCAAATGAAAAAATTCAGAAGGAACAAATATCATAAATAAATAATGTACAAAGTTAATTTAGTCATGTTGTGATCAAGAAAGACTTACCTATCATTAGAATGAAATCATGTTTAATGAGTATTAATCATGTCAAACGGTTGTTGTTCATAAATTTTATTAGTTTACAATTGTCATAATTTATTCATAAAATACTAATACTATATAAATATGATTCAACTTACTTAAGTAATTCTGGTAATTTATGACGAATATAAAATAGTTGCTACGCAAAACCCTATTGTTCAAATATTGCTTGGACGGGTTCAGGCCTGTAGCATGACTCCTTGTACCTATTCAAACATTTACATCGATCATTGGTTAAAATTGTCACTACTATAACAATTCATTTTCGTAAATCGGTAACGAATACGAAATAATTGCTACAGAACCCACCATGGAGTCGAACTTGGACAAGCCTGGCCGTGAGCGTGACACCATCAGAACGCTAGCATTATTAGTTGTTTGATAATTATGTTAGAGTTGTGGGGAGACTTATTGATTCTTACAGCGGAAGCCACAGTTCCTACTTCACAGCTTTTACCAATTGTCTCCATTAATGCTCATCAAATTTTTCCTTTTTTTCATATGCTTTTTGGGATTGTATGTACGTATGTGCGTGTGATGTGGAGTTCTTCAATATTAGTAAGTAGGTCAGTGCGTGGGTGGATACATGATTTTGAATCATTAGAAATCAATAAATTTTTTCTGTTCGTATGGAGAGACAAGTATCATCATACCATATGATTTTTATTATTAACCTCGTGACACTTTGAAGCTTTAAGTTTAAGGTGCCATATATGTAATCCAGTAGAGGAGTGTTTGAAAAATTTATATGGAGTATTTCTATCCGAGAAGTATTTTAAAGTATTTGTAAACATCTTCATAAATTATAATAAGATAAAAGTGCTTTGTGAGTCATGCTCTACTTCCGTAATTTATATGTAAAATTTAGAAGCAACAATGAAATGTTTTTCCAATTCTACCTTTTTTATTATAAATTATAAAAGTCGAAGTATAAGTAGAAGTAGAAGCAAATACTCACAATCTACCTTATTATAATTTAAAATGTATCCACGAATACTTTACAAACACTCCCTGACGGATGGGGTCGCCGATTCTATGTTTCCACTACTAAAGCTAATAATGCTTTCCTGTATAATATTTACTTTGCAGAAAATAAGCATCATAAGTTTTCAGAAACAAATATCATATGTGGTTTCCATTATATGTCCACAAAATTGGAACTTGTTTCCAACCATGAAACTGATATTTTGTCGCACTAGTTTATCTGGTATCAAGACCGTAAGTTGTAGAAAAATGTTTCGAAATTCAAATATAAACTACCTTCGACTCAATTTTTTTTTTCCATGATATGAATATTTACTTTGCAGAAAATAAGCATCATAAGTTTTCAGAAACAAATATCATATGTGGTTTCCATTATATGTCCACAAAATTGGAACTTGTTTCCAACCATGAAACTGATATTTTGTCGCACTAGTTTATCTGGTATCAAGACCGTAAGTTGTAGAAAAATGTTTCGAAATTCAATTATAAACTACCTTCGACTCATTTTTTTTTTCATGATATGAGAAATACTCTAATTTTGTAAAATATATTTGAGTGAGTAATAGGCAGTATATGTTTGAAAGAAACCGAATCAATCACACTGAACAAACTTGAGCTTGGAAGCCTCAACATTTTTTGTGCCAAATTCCATCCGTAACAAGCAATTTAGCATGTATATTTATATTTTTTATGAACATAAAATATAAGAAAGTGGCATTCATCAAGAAAACTGAAATAATGGCATACATAATTTCGGCAAGTATAATTTTATGCGTCATTCTTAAAACCAAAAAAAAAAAAAGGTTTTAGAATAATCAGTGGATCCACATAACACCCAACTTGATGCAAGCTTATTACTTCTTCTGCACCCCCTTTTACCTTTTTGTGATTTTTTTTTTTGAAGTATTATTGAACTTTATGTTAAAACTTTTTGCAAAACTTCACAATCAAGGGTTAGGAACAGTGCCAGGGCAGTTTTCCTTTTGTCAAGTGAGATCTCAAGGAGTTTACAATTGGACCCTCGCGCACACACCTTTCACGAAACATTGGCCGTAGACTCATGGCACTTTTTATAATTTTTGGGTTTCTCATGTTAGATTTAAATATCCAGACAATCTATAAAGCAATATTTCATAAGCCAGATAATCATGCAATATCATTGAGAACAATATAATAAACTGTAGCGAAAGCGTACCTGAAAACATAGTCAGTGATTTTTGAGAACCGCTGGTTGATCTTCCAGATCGCGTTCTTCTTATTGAAAGTCCTTTTGATCTCTCTGGATCTATTCCTAATAATAGGATTTAGAGAATAGCAAAATTTGTTGTACGCATATACCTGGGGACCATGATCATTAAATAGACAATTCTGTATGGTTGTCTACTGTTATTTCCGTTTTAAC
>KV011821.1:15795-29137 GCA_001598015.1 Dorcoceras hygrometricum
GAGTCGCCGGAATTCGTTCCGGCCGATTCGATGAGGAGAATCCGTTCGTGCAGAATTCGTCAGTGCTTCTAGTGCAGCCTGACGAAGGAGTCTCGGTTCTGGTCGTGGACCGGATTGGCGATTATCTACCGCAATCTACCGAGAAGAGCCGGGTTCTTGTAATTCCGGTTGGAGCCAGGCACAAGTGCCAGCAAGGTATTCGTTTTGAACGCCCTATGTATGACGATTATTGAATTGTTGTTTTTCGTATTGATCGTCTCCCGGCCTTTATTCTTTGTTCTTCCGCTGCCTCGCCGGGGGGCGGATCCGGATCACCAACAGTTAATCCTCCCGAAGGAATAGTTCCTATTGGGTGTAAATGGATATACAAGAGAAATCTTGGGCCTGATGGTAAGGTACTGACCTTCAAGGCACGACTGGTCGCGAAAGGTTACACTCAAAGACAAGGTGTTGACTCTGATGAAACCTTCTCACCAGTCGCAATGTTCAAGTCAATTAGAATCCTACTAGCCATAGCCACATGGTACGACTATGAGATATGGCAAATGGATGAACTGCGTTTCTTAATGGAAACATTAAGGAAGAAATCTATATGACGCAGCCTGAGGGTTTCACGTCTGTAGGAAGTGAGCATAAAGTATGCAAACTTCAGAGATCGATCTACGGTCTCAAACAAGCATCGAGAAGTTGGAACCTGAGATTTGATGAAACAATTAAAGAACTTGGTTTCATCAAGAATTCCGAGGAGCCATGTGTGTATAAGAAGGTAGTGAAAAATGCTGTGACATTCCGTGTACTTTATGTTGATGACTTTCTACTCATTGGGAATGATGTAGGAATGTTGCAGTTAACTAAAGTATGGTTGTCTAGTAGATTCTCGATGAAGGACATGGGTCAAGCATCCTATATTCTAGGAATACAGATCTATAGAGATAGATCGAAAAGGATCCTCGGACTCACCCAAGCTACCTACATCGACACCATACATAAGCGGTTCTCTATGGAAGAGTCCAAGAGAGGACACCTACCTATGTGCCATGGGATCACTCTATCTAAGTCTATGTGTACAAAGACTGATGAGGAGATAGAAAGTATGACACGTGTGCCGTATGCCTCAGCAATAGGTAGTATTATGTATGGCATGATCTCAACTAGACCAGATGTCGCATATGCTTTGAGGGTCATGAGCCGCTACCAAGCCAACCCCGGCCAAATGCATTGGAAGGTGTGAAATATATTCTTAAGTAATTACGAAGGACTAAGAATATGTTCATAGTCTATGGGGTGGTGAACTGAAATTGGAAGGCTATACTGATTCAAGATTCCAATGCGATGTGGATGATTCGAAGTCAACCTCTGGATTTGTATTCTTGCTCAATGGTGGTGCTGTCTCTTGGAAGAGTTCCAAGCAAGACACCATCGCGTATTCAACCACTGAGGCTGAGTACATTGCGGTATCAGCTGCTGCTAAAGAGGCGGTTTGTATAAGGAATTTCGTCCATGAGTTGGGCGTAATCCCTGAAGGAGTTGGTCCAGTCCTGGTGTACTGTGACAACACAGGTGCCGTTGCGCAAGAAAAGAAACCTAGGTCTCACCAAAGATCCAAACATACTAAGAAAATACCACATAATCTGTGATATTGTGGCTAGAGGTGACATAACAGTTGAGAGATTCGCCTCTGCAGACAACATTGCTGATCCACTTACGAATCCCTTGCCAGGACCGTTGTTTGAAAAACATCACGAAACAATGGTACTACGTGATGGATGTGTGTAAACAGATCCAGATTGAGTTTTGAATTACACAAAACCTATTACTGTGGTTCTAGCGTTTCTATGTAGTGTACAGATATAACAAGAGCAGGAATCTGTATGAAGAGACAAAGAAAAGAAGTTAAATCAGTGACTGGAGAAGGTTGAGTCAATTACAGAATGTCGACAGAAAGTGAACAAATCTGAATTGTGTTTTGAACAGGCAAAATCTGTTTTGGAATAAATTAGAAAGAAAGTCTGATGAGAAAAGAAATTGAAGAATATCAATCGCTGTGAAAAGGAAGTGAAATACTGATGGTGGCTTGAAATCTGGAAGATGTATTACTAGCAAAAGAGTAACTTAGTCGAAGAAAAGAGAGGTTGTACAGCAGGAAGAACGCAAAAAGAAATTTGGATTCAGCAAATGATAAAATGACTAGACGCAAAGTTGTTGCAACAAAGAAAAACCAGACTTTGCGTTTCATAGTTAAAAGCAGACGTTGCAGTGCAAAGAGATTAACCAGATACTACAAAAGATGAACCAGTCGTTGGTCTTGCAAATTCAGTCATTGGGGTTGAATGAACCAGATGGAGGAATTGATCAGCAGAAGAAATATTTGAAATCAGACGTTGCAAAGGATATGGTTCAGACATTGAATAAACGTGAAAAGAAGAAATCTGGAAAAGCCTGTTCGAAGTAAACATGAAGAGCAGAAGAAGAGAAATCTGTTAAAGTGGAAATCTGGAACGCTAAATGTTGAAGATAAGGAGAAATCTGATTTGGCGTAAATAGGCGAAGTCTGATTTGAAGAAATAAAAGAGTCTGAACAATAAACCAGAAGTAGCAAGAACAGTGAACGATAAGCAGAAGATGCAAACAAATATTGTGAAGAAGAAATCGGGAGAAATCTGGAAGATTTCTCAAATAGTAGAAATCTGATACTAAAGAAGAAACAATCAATTGCAGCAAGAAAATATGAAAGAAAGAATCAGAGGCGAAGCGAAGTCTGATCACACAACAAAAGAAAAAGAAAGCTGGAAGAGAAGACATCAGACGTAGCGCTGAGAAGGCATGGAAAAACCAGACGCTGAATTAAAACAGACGCAAAGTTAATCCAAACCAGAAGCTAAAAGATAACCAGACGCAAAGAAGATTGAACCACACGTGGCAATTGCACAGAAGAAAACCAGCCATTGCAAAGAAGGAAGAATCAGTCGTTGCATTGCACAATATACCAGACGCTGTGAACAGAATTATACCAGACGCAAAGTTTTTGCAATGAAGAGATTAACCAGACGTAAGGAGCACAGATAAACCAGACGCTGGTAGATTAGAATAAAACCAGACGTTGTGATACAAATATTGATCCAGACGTTGCAAAGAATTATTGAACCAGACGTGGTGCAAAGGAAATATCAGACGCAACACAAAGAATAAGAATAAAACCTGACGCAAAGCATTGAACAAGAAAATACAGACGCAGTAGTAGAATTAATTCCAGACGCAGAATTGAAGAAAAACCAGATGCTGCATTGTAGAAAAGAAATGAAATCAGCTTCTGGACAGTTGCAAAGAGGAACCAGTCGGTGCAAATATTTGATCACCAAACAGCTGTTGCGCTAAGGAGAAGCTATCAGCTGTTGGTATAGTTCAAAGATAAAGCAACAGCTGCTGGAATTATTTAGTTGTGCGAGCAACCAGCTGCTGGAACGTAAAAGGCAAAATCACAAGATGACAAAAAGCCTGCAAAAGAAAAGGACACAAGGACAACTCACTGTCGATACTTTACCGAACACCTTTCAACAGAAGAAAACTTGTGTCTAACGGGAAGAAATTAAAACAGCAATGTATATACAAGGAGCACTGTTGAAGAAAGAGATTTTGACAGATTAATTAACACAGTGCAAAATACAGAGGGAAGAAAATTGGATACGAAGCAGTAGACCGCCATTAGAGAGGAGCGCATAACGAGTGTCTACTGCTGAGTCTCAATCAGCTATTGAAGAGCATTTTTCCCAGTGTGTGAGATTTATTTTCTGAGAGTTGAGCGTTCACTGTAAAATCTCACACACACAGATTCACTCGCATATTTTGAGAGATGTGCGAAATAGACTAGCGAGTGAATCACAAACAAAAATCAGATCCCGTCCAAGCACGAATGTGATACCTGAAATGTAATTAAGATTAATTTGTTGGACTTAATCGGTTTTTGGAGATTTCTGGTGGTTCAGATCTCTGTTTGGAAGTTTGGTTTGTATTTTCGGATCGGAAATCATATTTTAAGCAATTCTGGAAGTTTTCGTGTTTTTGGGTTTGAAATCTGTTTTTGGTTAGATCTGATTGTTGTGAGATCTGTTCGGATTTCTTGAGAAATCTGGTCGCATCGCGTATTTGGTAACGCGAGATCACCATACGCCGTCGTTCTGTGAAGTCTGGATTTTCTCGTGTGTGGGAGAAATCTGGTAGCGTGATTTGCTTTTGGGTTGGTGCGACGTCGTATTGGTTTAGCGCTAGCGTGAGGTCTGTTTGCGTGAGATCTGGTTGCGTGAGGTGAAGTCTGGTTGGTTTGTTTACCAGATGTCAACGCGGGTCAGCGTTCCTGTAGCGTGAGGTGGAAACTTTGTCGTTTAGGAGAGATCTGGTAATGAGTTTAGCGCTATGATCTGATTGTGAGATCTGCCCGCAAGTTCTGGTGCTGAGGGTGAAGCGATGTCGTTTTGATAAGTTGCAACGACGTCGTTTTGGTGAACGCTTGAGGGAGAGATCTGTATTGCGAGTTTAGCGTTTGAATGACCAGATTTGATGACGTAGCGTGGGATCCGTTGTAGTGTGTTGCTTCGACCAGATTTGCTGACGTGTCTTGAGCGACGTCGTTTTAGGGTTTGAGCGTTGTTTAGCGCGAGCGAGCGTTGCTGGTGGGATCTGTTTTTGTCTGTGGAATAATTAAACAGATTTCTCGCGCTTATTTATGGAGCAAGTCTTGGCTTCGTTATATTCCACCAGATCCCATACTCAGAGAAATATTTCCCGATTTCGTTCTCTGTTTCTCAAACCCTCGGCTACTGTTCACTGTGAGCTTCTCCGGTAATTACCCGTCGCTTCCGGCCGTCGCTTCTTTCGCTTGAGGTAGCGTTGGACTCCTCTTGGAAATCTCTTTCGCCCTATAATAGTTTCGGAGTCTATCGTTCGCTGGAGTGAGATCGTGAAGCTGCTATCTTCGGCAGTGTGTTTGCGCGTGCAGGTAGCCTTCGGTTTTAGTTTTGAGATCTCGTTTCCTAGCTGTGATTTAGCTCCCTGTTGAGTTGTATTAGGGTTTTAGTTGCTGGTTGAGTGTGGAACTCCTAGCTGTGTTTTCTGTGGTTGGCCGTGAGCTGTGTTGATGATTCCCTGTATCTTGCGTATGTTTAACATGTTGGAATCAGATTTCTCAGGACTAGTATTGTGGTAATTGAGCTAGGAATTAAGGTACGGATCTTGAGCTTGTAATTTAGCATGAAACATGGCTTGGATGAATTGTGAGATGGCTGTGTTGGATTGCCGTGCTCGGTTGTTGTCCTGGTTGAGGACTGTGTATGCTATTTGCGTTTAATTGTTGTGTTGCATATGTTTATATGCTTGTGTTCCAGCATGTTGCATACACGCATGACATTCCATTTTAGTTGCGGTAGCCATTGCCTTGTTTCGTTGTTGCTTCTTTGTGTTCTTACCAGGATGCGAGGGCGAGCGGCGATTCCGCACTCTCATTTTCCCCTATGCGCCGAGTGGCTAGCTACCACAGTTCATTTTTAGTTGCGGTAGCCATTGCCTTGTTTCGTTGTTGCTTCTTTGTGTTCTTACCAGGATGCGAGGGCGAGCGGCGATTCCGCACTCTCATTTTCCCCTATGCGCCGAGTGGCTAGCTACCACAGTTCATAGGTTGGGTGTTGATGCATCTGGTAAGGGTGGGCGAGTAGGGGTGAGTGGGTAGCACCCACATGTCCTACACTCACCGTGGCCACATATTTCCGTTGCAGTTTTCCGTTGAGCTGTTGTCTCCTTTCTCATGCATAGCATCTGTATTTCATTCTTGCTATTTACTACTGTTTTATAGCTGCTCTCCGTACTGGGGTTTGACCCCCATGTCTCTCTGTGGCTTGGTTTGTTTCCTTGTTTGTGTTGTTTTCAGAAAACCCAGGTTTTACAGCTGGTCGTGGTTTTAACCCAGCTGGTGGTGCCCCAGGAGGTGGTTGAGTATCCCAGTAGCGTATAGCATATTTATATGTATCAGTACTGTTAGCCAGGGGATGCCCTGCGCTTTGTTGTTGTATCCCGTAGTTTGAGTTTGATACATGTTCTCGTTGTTGTATTGCTATACTGTGTTGTTGTTGGCTTGTAGCCATTGGTGGTTTTCATAAACTGGGATATATTTTGAGTATCGCTCTATTTTAAATTATATCGTTTAAACCGTCATGCCCAAAAGCGAAAATTTTACCCGCTTTTTGAAAGCTTCCGCATGTGTTTGTGTGTTTTTACTCTGATATGAGCACGAGGCCAGACATTTTTGGTATCAGAGCCTAAGCTGAGATAAGCTCATTTTCTTTGATCACACTCGAGTCTAGGCACAGTGTTGTGTGTTGCATGTGCTTGGCTATGTGACTACGTGCTGCATATTTCTGTGTTATATGCTGTATCTGTTCTGTTTTGCTTGATCCTATTGAGTGTTATCGTAGATGCAGCCTAGACGTCATGGTAGAGGTAGGGGGCAGTTTGAGGAATCAGCAGGACAGAACGAGGATAGGCGTAGTGCCCGTAGTCATACTCGTGTTAGCAACGAGGAGGAAGATGAGATTGCGGCACCTGCTGCGGAGCGGATGGATGTTGTTATAGCACGGTTTCAGCAGATGAACCCTACATTCTTTAATGGTGATGAGTCCAGTGAGGATGCGGACTCGTGGCTCCGTAACATCATTGGTCTTTTTGATCGGGTGCAGTATGATGATGATCTTCGACTGAGTTTAGCAACCCTCTTGCTTAGGAAGGAAGCAGAGCGCTGGTGGCGAGGCGCTTCGAGTACCTTGTTGGAGACCGTGTTGGGATCTCTTGGGACAGTTTCTGTGAGACCTTCCGGCAGGAGTATGTGACCGAGTCTTATGTGAACGCCCGGGAGCAGGAGTTAGACCATTTGGAGCAGGTTTCCATGACTGTTCGGGAGTATGCTAGGAAGTTTTCTTCTCTGTTGGTGTACGTTCCCCATGTTTCTGGCCGGGAGAGGGCCAAGCGGACTCGATTTCTTGAAGGCTTGAATGAAGAGTTGTATCAGATGGTGCTGACCAGCAAACCCAAGAGCTATGCTGAAGCAGTTGATACTGCTATTGATATCGAGGAGGGTTTGCAGAGTCGTCACTCGATTTCTTGAAGGCTTGAATGAAGAGTTGTATCAGATGGTGCTGACCAGCAAACCCAAGAGCTATGCTGAAGCAGTTGATACTGCTATTGATATCGAGGAGGGTTTGCAGAGTCGTCGTGCTCGCAGACAGCAGGTAGCGCAGGTTAGTCGTCCTGCTATTCTGGGAGAGCAGTCTTCACAGTCCTCCCAGTCTGCCCATCAGCCCCAGCAGCAGCAGCAGCAGGTGGCTCAACAGTCTGGCCGTCAGAGGTTTCGACCCCGAGGTCAGCAGTTCAAGAAGAAGTCGGTTTCTAGCTGTTCTGGTTCAGGCAGCTCGAGTAGCAGCGGTTATCGGCTGAGTTTTGTGGCTTTTGTGGTGGAAAGCATCCATCTACTCAGTGTGTAGGTGTGAAGGGCTCCTGCAACCTTTGTGGTCAGTACGGGAATTTTGCTAGAGTGTGTCCGTCAGCTGGATCACAGCAGACCGCGGCCCAGCCTCAGGGTCGTGGAGGTCAGTCTAGGGGCCGTTCTCAGCAGTTTCAGCTGCCCCGATTTGGTGAGACTCAATTTAGGCCTTTTCAGCAGCCTGGTTCGTCGCGGTTCGGACAGTCATCTCAGCCTTTCTTCTCTAGACCCCAGCATGCTCAGGTTAACGCTATCACTAGGGATCAGGCCGAGGAGACACTGAGTCGGGTGATCGCAGGTACTTGCCTTGTTTTTTATTTTCCTGTGCGTGTGTTGTTTCACACCGGTGCATCGTTATTTCTGATTCGTTTGTTGTTGAGTATGGTCTGTGTACCATTTCATTTCGTGATGTTGTTTCCGTGTCTACCCCTGGCGGTGTGAGCTTGTTCTCCCAGGAGGTTTTGTTGAATGGTGTGTTGCGGTTTGGTGAGCATGTCCTGTTAGCGAACTTGATCCGTTTTATGCTTTGGGATTTTGATTGCATAGTTGGGATGGATGTGCTGTCCAACTATAGGGCCTCTGTGGACTGTTTCCATGGAATTGTGCGCTTTAGGCCTTTGTCTGGCGAGAAGTGGGACTTCTACGGCCAGGACTCTAGATCGAAGATTCCCCTGGTCTCAGCGATGGAGATGTTTAGCTTGTTGTCTTTGGGGAATGCTGGCTTTATGATCTACACTTTGGATGCGTCTTCTTCTTCTCGTGTTCAGCTCAGTGACGTTCTCGTGGTGCGACATTTCCCGGATGTGTTCCCAGAGGAGATTCCTGGTTTTCCTACGAGGCGGGAGATTGACTTCAGCATAGAGCTGGTGCCTGGCACAGCTCCGATTTCGCGTGCTCCTTATCGTCTCGCGCCTACGGAGTTGAGAGAACTCAAGGTGCAGTTATATGATTTGCTGGAGAAAGGTTTTATCCGTCCTAGTATGTCACCGTGGGGAGCGCCCATACTGTTTGTGAAGAAGAAGGATGGCTCAATGCGGATGTGCATTGATTTTCGCCAGTTGAATAAAGCCACTGTCAAGAACAAGTACCCGTTGCCGAGAATCGATGATCTGTTTGATCAGTTGCAAGGTTCTGTGGTGTATTCAAAGATTGGTCTTCGTTTAGGGCACCATCAGCTGAGAGTGAGAGAACAAGATGTCGCGAAGACTGCTTTTCGTACCAGGTACGGGCATTTCGAGTTTCTGGTGATGCCGTTTGGATTGACTAATGCCCCTGCAGTCTTTATGGATTTGATGAACCGAGTTTTCCGCGAGTTTATTGATCAGTTTGTGATCGTGTTCATCGACAACATCTTAGTCTATTCGAAGACTCCTTTGGAGCACAATGAGCATTTTAGGATTGTCCTTCAGACGCTGAGAGAGCAGCATTTGTATGCAAAGTTTTGTAAGTGTGAGTTCTGGTTGGATCACGTCGTATTCTTGGGACATGTGATTTCAGCCGAGGGGATTTCTGTGGATCCTAGCAAGGTTGATGCCGTTATGAACTGGGAACGCCCTAGGAATGTTTCCGAGATTCGAAGTTTCTTGGGTCTGGTTGGCTATTATCGTCGCTTCATTGAGGGATTATCTAGTATAGCAAAGCCGATGACTCAATTGACTCAGAAGGACAAGCGTTTTGTTTGGACTGAGCAGTGTGAGAATGCTTTTCAACTGCTTAAGGAGAAACTGACTACTGCGCCTGTGTTGGCTCTTCCGTCTGGAACAGGTGGATTTGTTGTTTGCTCTGACGCTTTGCTTAATGGATTGGGCTGTGTTTTGATGCAAAATGGTCGAGTCATTGCGTACGCCTCGCGGTAGTTGAAACCGCACGAGTCTCGTTACCCAGTTCATGATTTGGATTTAGTAGCGGTGGTCTTTGCGTTAAAGATCTGGTGTCACTACATGTATGGCGAGCAGTTTGTGGTGTACTCTGACCACAAGAGTTTGCAGTATCTGTTTTTGCAGCCTGATTTGAATATGAGGCAACGCCGGTGGATGGAGCTGCTAAAGGACTTTGATTATGAGATCATGTATCAGCCTGGGAAGTCGAACGTAGTGGCCGATTCTTTGAGCAGGAAGGCTAGTGAGATGCTTGCGTCGTTGTACATCTCTAAGGATCAGGAACATCTTAACACTACGGGTTGGAGATTCTACCCGACTGAGGATTGCGTTTGGTTTCATCTTTCCAAGTGGAGCCGCAAATTGTTTCTACCATTCGAGCAGCTCAAAGGACTGATCCGTCTATCCACGAGTTGAAGTTGAAGGTCAGTGCTGGCGAACTTGAGGATTATTCTGTCTCTTCCGATGATTGTTTGCGTTTTCGGGGCAGGTTGGTTGTGCCCAATTTGATTGATTTGAAGGAGGAGATCCTTCGGGAAGCGCATTGCAGCAGACATAGTGTTCATCCTGATGCACGAAAGATGTACCATGCTTTGAAGCCGCACTTTTGGTGGGCTGGCCTGAAGAGCGACGTTGCTGGTTTCGTTGTCCGTTGTTTGAATTTTCAGATGGTTAAGGCCGAAAGGATGAGACCTGGTGGTCTGTTGCAGAGTTTGGAAGTGCCCCAATGGAATTGGGAGCACATTGCTATGGATTTCGTGACGCATCTGCCTCGTTCCAGCAGAGGATGTGATGCTATTTGGGTGGTTATAGACCGTTTGTTGAAGTCTACACATTTTATTCCCAATGGGATGACCTTCTCGTTGAAGAATATGGCGAAGCTGTACGTTGATTTTGTTGTTAGACTGCATGGTGTGCCCATTTCGATTGTTTCCGACCGAGATCCGAGATTTCAAACAAATTTGGGTACCAGATTGGCTATGAGCACAGCGTATCACCCCCAGGCAGATGGCCAATCTGAGCGCACTATCCAAACGTTGGATGATATGTTGCGAGATGTTGTGCAGGATTTCGGAGGTAGCTGGCAAGACGCATTGTCTTTGGTTGAGTTTTCGTACAATAACAGCTACCAAGTGACGATTGGCATGGTGCCTTTTGAGGCTTTGTATGGCAGAAAGTGCAGATCGCCAGTGTGTTGGGAAGAAGTGGGGGAGAAGCAGCTACCTGCCCCTGACTTTGTGCGGCAAATGAAAGATCATGTGGATCTTATTAGACAGCGGATGAAAGCTACCCAGGATCGCCAAGCCAGTTATGCGAATAAGAGGCGTCGACCTCTTGAGTTTCAGGTTGGTGATCATGTATTTCTCAAGGTTTCTCCGTTTCGCAGTGTCATGCGCTTTGGACACAAGGGAAAGTTATCCCCTCGTTACGTCGGACCGTATGAAATTATTGAGAGGATTGGCCCTTTAGCATATCGACTGTTGTTGCCACCCGAGTTGTCTTCTCTACATGATGTCTTTCATGTTTCCATGTTGAGCAAGTATGAGCCAGATCCGTCTCATGTTCTTAGGACTGACGAGGTTGAGCTTGATCAGACGTTGAGCTATCAGGAATATCCCTGCAGATCCTTGGCAGAAAAGAGAAACAGCTGAGAAATAAGACCATTCCGTTGGTGATGGTTCAGTGGAGCAAACATGGAAGGGAAGAAGCTACTTGGGAGCTGAAAGAAAATAGTTGGTGATGGTTCAGTGGAGCAAACATGGAAGGGAAGAAGCTACTTGGGAGCTGAAAGAAAATATGCAGCGCGAGTGGCCGCATCTGTTTGAGTAGCTGTTGAGCTAAATTTCCAGTAGTTTGTAGCTTTTGGTTTGTATTTCTTCCCTAGTTGTTGTTAATTGTTTGCGCAGTTATCTTTAACTCTTGGCATGTGTTAGGCAGAGTTCTGTTTTATATCATGCTGTTTAGTTGTATTTCCAGATTGTTGTTCGATTTCGGGGACGAAATCCTTTTAAGTGGGGGAGAAATGTGAGACCTGAAATGTAATTAAGATTAATTTGTTATCGGTTTTTGGAGATTTATGGTGGTTCAGATCTCTGTTTGGAAGTTGGGTTTGTATTTTCGGGTTGGAAATCACATTTTAAGCAATTCTGGAAGTTTTCGTGTTTTTGGGTTTGAAATCTATTTTTGGTGACATCTGATTGTTGTGAGATCTGTTCGGATTTATTGAGAAATCTGGTCGCATCGCGTATTTCGTAACGCGAGATCACCATACGCCGTCGTTCTGTGAAGTCTGGATTTTCTCGTGTGTGGGAGAAATCTGGTAGCGTGATTTGTTTTGGGTTGGTGCGACGTCGTATTGGTTTAGCGCTAGCGTGAGGTCTGTTTGCGTGAGATCTGGTTGCATGAGGTGAAGTCTGGTTGGTTTGTTTACCAGATGTCAACGCGGGTCAGCGTTCCTGTAGCGTGAGGTGGAAACGTTGTCGTTTAGGAGAGATCTGGTAATGCGTTTAGCGCTAGGATCTGATGTTGAGATCTTCCCGCAAGTTCTGGTGCTGAGGGTGAAGCGATGTCGTTTGGATAAGTTGCAACGGCGTCGTTTTGGTGAACGCTTGAGGGAGAGATCAGTATTGCGAGTTTAGCGTTTGAATGACCAGATTTGATGACGTAGCATGGGATCCGTTGTAGTGTGTTGCTTCGACCAGATTTGCTGACGTGTCTTGAGCGACGTCGTTTTTGGGTTTGAGCGTTGTTTAGCCCGAGCGAGCGTTGTTTAGCGCGAGCGAGCGTTGCTGGTGCGATCTGTTTTTGTCTGTGGAATAATTAAACCGATTTCTCGTGCTTATTTATGGAGCAAGGCTTGGCTTCGTTATATCCACCAGATCCCATACTTAGAGAAATATTTCCCGATTTCGTTCTCTGTTTCTCAAACCCTCGGCTATTGTTCACCGTGAGCTTCTCCGGTAATTTCCCGTCGCTTCTTTCGCTTGAGGTAGCGTTGGACTCCTCTTGGAAAGCTCTTTCACCCTATACTAGTTTCGGTGTCTATCGTTCCCTGGAGTGAGATCGCGAAGCTGCTATCTTCGGCAGTGTGTTTGCGTGTGCAGGTAGCCTTCGGTTTTAGTTTTGAGATCTCGTTTCCTAGCTGTGATTTAGCTCCCTGTTGAGTTGTATTAGGATGTTAGTTGTTGGTTGAGCGTGGAACTCCTAGCTGTGTTTTCTGTGGTTGGCCGTGAGCTGTGTTGATGATTCCCTGTATCTTGCGTATGTTTAACAGGTTGGAATCAGATTTCTCAGGCCTAGTATTGTGGTAATTGATCTAGGAATTAAGGTACGGATCTTGAGCTTGTAATTCAGCGTGAAACTTGGCTTTGATGAATTGTGAGATGGCTGTGTTGGATTGTCGTGCTCGGTTGTTGTCCTGGTTGAGGACTATGTATGCTATTTGTGTTTAATTTCTGTGTTGCATATGTTTATATGCTTGTGTTCCAGCATGTTGCATACACGCATGACATTCTATTTCAGTTGCGGCAGCCATTGTCTTGTTTCGTTTTTCCTTCTTTGTTTTCTTACCAGGATGCGAGGACGAGCAGCGATTCCGCACTCTCATTTCCCCTATGCGCAGAGTGGCTAGCTACCACAGTTCATAGGTTGGGTGTTGATGCATCTGGTAAGGGTGGGCGAGTAGGGGTGAGTGGGTAGCACCCACATGTCCTACACTCACCGTGGCCACATATTTCGGTTGCAGTTTTCCGTTGAGCTGTTGTCTCCTTTCTCATGCATAGCATCTTTATTTCATTCTTGCTGTTCACTACTGTTTTATAGCTGCTCTCCGTACTGGGGTTTGACACCATGTCCCTCTGGGGCTTGGTTTGTTTCCTTGTTTGTGTTGCTTCAAGGGAACCCTGGTTTTACAGCTGGTCGTGGTTTTAACCCAGCTGGTGGT
>KV011821.1:29504-47810 GCA_001598015.1 Dorcoceras hygrometricum
TTGCATATGTTTATATGCTTGTGTTCCAGCATGTTGCATACACGCATGACATTCCATTCCCGTTGTGGCAACTATTTCCTTGTTTCGTTGTTGCTTCTTTGTTTTCTTACCAGGATGTGAGGGCGAGCGGCGTTTCTGCACTCTCATTTCCCCTATGCACCGAGTGGCTAGCTACCACAGTTCATAGGTTGGGTGTTGATGCATCTGGTAAGGGTGGGCGAGTAGGGGTGAGTGGGTAGCACCCACATGTCCTACACTCACCGTGGCCACATATTTCGGTTGCAGTTTTCCGTTGAGCTGTTGTCTCCTTTCTCATGCATAGCATCTTTATTTCATTCTTGCTGTTCACTACTGTTTTATAGCTGCTCTCCGTACTGGGGTTTGACACCATGTCCCTCTGGGGCTTGGTTTGTTTCCTTGTTTGTGTTGCTTTCAGGAAACTCAGGTTTTATAGCTGGTCGTGGTTTTAACCCAGCTGGTGGTGCCCCAGGAGGTGGTTGAGTATCCCAGTAGCGTATAGCATATTTATATGTATCAGTACTGTTAGCCAGGGGATGCCCTGCGCTTTGTTGTTGTATCCCGTAGTTTGAGTATGATACATGTTCTCGTTGTTGTATTGCTATACTGTGTTGTTGTTGGCTTGTAGCCATTGGTGGTTTTCATAAACTGGGATATATTTTGAGTATAGCTCTATTTTAAATTATATCGTTTAAATCGTCAGGCCCAAAAGAGAAAATTTTACCTGCTTTTTGATAGCTTCCG
Source organism: Dorcoceras hygrometricum (assembly GCA_001598015.1). NCBI lineage: Eukaryota > Viridiplantae > Streptophyta > Magnoliopsida > Lamiales > Gesneriaceae > Dorcoceras > Dorcoceras hygrometricum. Next base: position 30,267 of record KV011821.1, read on the forward strand.
CATGTGTTTGTGTGTTTTTACTGTGATATGAGCACGAGGCCTGACAACGAAGACGTTAAACTCTGTGTCTGTAGCCTTTCTCACATAGGCGTAAAACAAGTGATTGAGTGCACGCTGTTGCGGGGCTGGTGTACATTGGTGTTGCTATGAGTTCACCTGGAGCGATGCTCGGTGACTCATCTTCTGAAGAATGAAAAGGGGGAGATGTAGGAGATTGAGCTCCGAACTTCCAGAACAGTGTATTGTATTCTTTTATTTACAGTTCCGCATACGCATATTTATTTTATCACGCATACACTTCAGATTGCACACTTGCACAATAGCAGATTTCTGTGAAACAGAAATCTGTTTGCATTAGTTTTAAAAATTAGGATTCAGTTCTGGTGTTTTCCGCATGATTTTATTTCATACCAGATCTGTCTCCGGTGCTCTATTTTATGTTCAAGAACTGTGAGCTATTGTAGCTCCTTTTAAGCAGCGCAAAATTTTTATTTTTCAGTAGCAGCGCTCGCTTTGCATTTATTTCCTATTTTTCGATCCTAACATGTGGTATTAGAGCAGGTTGTTCTTGAACGAGCACTTATTTTAAAACGCATGTGCTATGTTTTTAAAATGTTTTAAATGTTTTTGAGAAGCTTATAATATGAAGGTCAGGTGAAAATGATTTTATATATCGGTTTTCTCTTGATGAACTGACACGGAATGCGCGAGTTCCATGCGGATGCCAAGATCCTATTTCGGTTGGGCTATGACATCACCTGAAGCGAGGCTCGGTGACTCATTGTAGCACATGGGACGAAATAGGAGAAATGCAAATCTGAGTTTTAGCTGTCACATTTTCATTCTGGTTCTTCATATGTGAGTGACTCAGTAGCACATGTTCTATTTTGAAAGAAAATATTTTCGTATGCTCTCATAGCTTTTCAAACATTTGCGGAATTTCAGCTGGTGCTTCATTTTTTTTTAAAATGATTTGGGCTTATATTATAAAAGATAGGGAGAGTTATTAATAATCTTTCTCTGCATATATAAGCTAAAGTAGAAGCACACTTTCAGCTCTTTCAAAATCATAGCATATTGTTGCATTTGGTTCTTCCCACAAATCTGTTTTTGTTTTTCAAATATAAATATTCCTGCTGTCACGGTTTTTGGTCTGGCAGTGTAGGGAGAGATTTATTTAAAATTTACTGGGAAGACCAGATTTCTACCCCTTTTTGCTTCCCACAAAAAGGGAGAGAATTGTTAGATCATGCATTTATTATTTAAGGTTTTGTGTAAATCAAAAAGGGAGAGATTGATGGATCTGTGTAAACAGATCCAGATTGAGTTTTGAATTACACAAAACCTATTACTGTGGTTCTAGCGTTTCTATGTAGTGTACAGATATAACAAGAGCAGGAATCTGTATGAAGAGAGGAAGAAAAGAAGTTAAATCAGTGACTGGAGAAGGTTGAGTCAATTACAGAATGTCGACATAAAGTGAAGAAATCTGAATTGTGTTTTTAACAGGAAAAATATGTTTTGGAATAAATTAGAAAGAAAGTCTGATGAGAAAAGAAATTGAAGAATATCAGTCGCTGAAAAGGAAGTGAAACACTGATGGTGTCTTGAAATCTGGAAGATGTATTACTAGCAAAAGAGTAACTCAGTCGAAGAAAAGAGAGGTTGTACAGCAGGAAGAACGCAAAAAGAAATCTGGATTCAGCAATTGATAAAATGACTAGACGCAAAGTTGTTGAAACAAAAAAAACCAGACTTTTCGTTGCACAGTTAAAAGCAGACGTTGCAGTGCAAAGAGATTAACCAGATGCTGCAAAAGATGAACGAGTCGCTGGTCTTGCAAATTCAGTCATGAGGGTTGAATGAACCAGTTGGAGGAATTGATCAGCAGAAGAAATATTTGAAATCAGACCCTGCGAAGGATCTGGTTCAGACATTGAATTAACGTGAAAAGAAGAAATCTGGAAAAGCGTGTTTGAAGTAAACATAAAGAGCAGAAGAAGAGAAATCTGTTAAAGTGGAAATCTGGAACGCTAAATGTTGAAGATAAGGAGAAATCTGATTTGGCGTAAATAGGCGAAGTCTGATTTGAAGAAATAAAAGAGTCTGAACAGTAAACCAGAAGTAGCAAAGAACAGTGAACGATAAGCAGAAGATGCAAACAAATATTGTGAAAAAGAAATCGGGAGAAATCTGGAAGATTTCTCAAACAGTAGAAATCTGATACTAAAGAAGAAACAATCAATTGCAGCAAGAAACTATGAAAGAAAGAATCAGAGGCGAAGCGAAGTCTGATCACACAACAAAGGAAAAATAAAGCTGGAAGAGAAGACATCAGACGTAGCGCTGAGAAGGCATGGAAAACCAGACGCTGAATTAAAACATACGTAGAGTTAATCCAAACCAGTAGCTAAAAGATAACCAGATGCAAAGAAGATTGAACCAGACGTGGCAATTGCACAGAAGAAAACCAGCCGTTGCAAAGAAGGAAGAATCAGTCGATGCATTGCACAATATACCAGACGCTGTGAACAGAATTATACCAGACGCAAAGTTGTTGCAATGAAGAGATTAACGAGACGTAAGGAGAACAGATAAACCAGACGCTGGTAGATTAGAATAAAACCAGACGTTGTGCTACAAATATTGATCCAGACGTTGCAAAGAATTATTGAACCAGACGTGGTGAAAAGGAAATATCAGAAACACAAAGAAGAAGAATAAAACCAGACGCAAAGCATTGAACAAGAAAATACAGACGCAGTAGAAGAATTAATTCCAGACGCAGAATTGAAGAAAAACCAGACGCTGCATTGTAGAAAAAAAATTAAATCAGCTTCTGGACAGTTGCAAAGAGGAACCAGTCGGTGCAAATATTTGATCACCAAACAGCTGTTGCGCTAACGAAAAGCTATCAGCTGTTGGTATAGTTCAAAGATAAAGCAACAGCTGCTGGAATTATTTAGTTGTGGGATCAACCAGCTGCTGGAACGTAAAAGACAAAATCACAAGATGACAAAAAGCCTGCAAAATAAAAGGACACAAGGACAACTCACTGTCGGTACTTTACCGAACACATTTCAACAGAAGAAAACTTGTGTCTAACGGGAAGAAATTAAAACAACAATATATATACAAAGAGCACTGTTGAAGAAAGAGATTTTGACATATTAATTAACACAGTGCAAAATACAGAGGGAAGAAAATTGGAGACGAAGCAGTAGACCGCCATTAGAGAGGAGCGCATAACGAGTGTCTACTGCTGTGTCTCAATCAGCTATTGAATAGAATTTTTCCCAGTGTGTGAGATTTATTTTTCTGAGAGTTGAGCGTTCACTGTAAAATCTCACACACACAGATTCACTCGCATATTTTGAGAGATGTGCGAAATAGACTAGCGAGTGAATCCCAAATAAAAATAAGATCCCGTCCAAGCACGAAGACGTTGAACTCTGTGTCTGTAGCCTTTCTCACACAGGCGTAAAACAAGTGATTGAGTGCACGCAGTTGCGGCTGGTGTACATTGGTGTTGCTATGAGTTCACCTGGAGCGAGGCTCGGTGACTCATCTTCTAGTGAAACCTTCCTGAAGAAGGAAGATGGGGAGATGTAGGAGATTGAGCTCCGAACTTTCAGAAACAAATATGAGTGTATTGTATTCTTTTATTTACAGTTCCGCATATGCATATTTATTTTAGCATGCATACACTTCAGATTGCACACTTGCACTATAGCAGATTTCTGTGAAACAGAAATCTGTTTGAATTAGTTTTAAAAATTAGGATTCAGTTCTGGTGTTTTTCGCATGATTTTATTTCATACCAGATCTGTCTCCGGTGCTCTATTTTATGTTCAAGAACCGTGAGCTATTGTAGCTCCTTTTAAGCAGCGCAAAATTTTTATTTTTCAGTAGCAGCTCTCGCTTTGCATTTATTTCCTATTTTTTGATCCTAACACTACGTCTGATGAGTAATTGGCTTTAGGGCAAGTGGGAGATTGTTAGAGTAGGTGGCCAACTAGCCAACTTGTGGCGTGTGGGTTCTTGTTGACTCTATGTAAAACGATCTTTATTTATGAAATTCATATTCTTTTATGGCATTCTTTATCTTCATTATTTTTATAATGTTAACAATTGTGTTGGATAAAGACCTAGAATGCACCATAGTGTATGTTAGATGTGATAGTGGATATGATGGCTATCATGAAACACATCTAATAGTCACTGTGTATTCTGAAATTGTTCCTAGTCGATTGGGCCGACAAAATGAGGATAAGGCCGCTCGAGTTTGAGACTAGCATCTGCGATGTGAATTACCATGTTTCATTGGTAGGGAAAACATTGTGATGTTCTGAGCATGCAGATGGATGGATTGCCTGGAGAACTATCGAGCTACCCTCTTTCGGATTCTCCAAGTGGTTACCATTTGTCGAGTGGAGAGTCCGAGGTCTTGGTTGTATGGATTAGTCCTTACTACTCGAAACATCATTGAGATTCTACATTATTAGTCGCCTCACTTTGACTCGTTTACCAACTCCGTGTGGGTCATTAGGTGTCGAGATTGGGTGAGGTCACGAAGCATGTGGGAGTCGTTTCCTTGTTGTCGAGGATTCACCGCTTGCCCTAGTGCGTGGATTGTTGGCGCAGCGATGGATCCGGATCCCGCTCCCGGGGTGCAGCGGAAGATTTAAAAATTTGGACCCGGGAACGGTCAATACACTATTAAAACAGTACATAAACATACATAGGATGTTTAGATTGGTACCTTTCTGGCGTCTAGGCGCCTGGCTCCGACCAATTTCACGAGGAAATCGGCACTTCAACGGTAGGCGGTTGTCGTCCTCCTAATCCGGTCCACGACTGGATTCTCGATTCCTTCGTTGGTCTGTACTAGAACACATGACGAAGATTTCACGGACGGAATCTCCCCGTCGGAACGATCGGAACAAGTCCGACGGCGGCGACGGGCAGCGGCGGCGTCTGCGACGGGCGGCGGCGGCGGCGTGAGGATGTGAGGAGAGGGAGGAAGTGTTTAGGGTTTTGGTGCAATGTCAAATGCAAACCCTAGGGCCCTATTTATAGATTCTACATGGGCTTGAACCGGCTTAATGGGCTTGGGTCCGACGGCGGCGACGGGCAGCGGCGGCGTCTGCGACGGGCGGCGGCGGCGGCGTGAGGATGTGAGGAGAGGGAGGAAGTGTTTAGGGTTTTGGTGCAATGTCAAATGCAAACCCTAGGGCCCTATTTATAGATTCTACATGGGCTTGAACCGGCTTAATGGGCTTGGGTCGGGCCCAGTCCCAGAGCTCACTTTCGTTTAAAGTCCATCACTGTGGCTCCAACATAATCCCAATCGACGATCAGATCGGACCGATCTACAAAGTTTACAAAATTGATCATTATGATGCGAAAACAATTTTTCGGACCACCTAATCCAAAATATCAGTTTGGCCCCTACAAGTTTCAAGAATAGTCAAACTATCCCAAACTTTAGGGAAATTGTATTTTGACCCTATTTAATTTTAGGAAGTCGCACTTCCATCTTTCCTCCTCCTATACTCAACAAATTGAGCTTGATTTCCGTGCGGGAATTGAGAAACCAGTACTTGTGTGACCCTTAATGGTCCAGGGATACAGCTAGCCGTGGGCTCACAACATTTGCGACTCCGAAACCACATTTTCGGACTAACCCATCGGATCATGGTAAAGCGTCTAGCAACATCGCCCCATGATCCTCTAGGTAGCACTGATAGTGCCTGCAAGAACCAGTTGGTCATGGTTAGCATATAATATGGTCCTTTCAACAAAAATATCACGATCAGATCAACGACCATTGGTAAATCGAGAGTCGCTAGAGATCCAATAACCATGCATACATCTTGGATATCAAATAGCGACATCGCATGTGTTACTAGGTAAACCCATTTGCCTAAAACACATCAAGTACTCTGGCCAGATATTTGTCACACTATTATCTCCTCAGATAGCATAGGATATCCACGCACAAAGACAAGCGGTGAATCCTCGACAACGAAGCATCGACTCCTACATGCATCGGGACCTCACCCAATCCCGCCACCTGATGACCCCAACTGAGTCGGTAAACGGGTCAAAGTGAGGCACCTATCATGTAGAGTCTCAATGAAGTTTTGAGTAATGAGGGCTAATCTATACAACCAAGACCTCGGATTTAATCCACTCTAAAAATGGTAACCACTTGGAAAGTCCGAACGAGGGTAGTTCGATAGATCACCAGGTCACTATCCATCTGCATGCTCAGAACATCACAATGTTCCCTAACAATGAAACGTGGTACTTCACATTGCAGATGCTAGTCTCAAGCTCGGGCGGCCTTATCCACATTTTGACGGCCCAATCGACTATGAACGAGTTTAGAATACACAGTGACTATTAGATGTGTTTCATGATAGCCATCATATCCACTATAACATCTAACATACACTATGGTGCATTCTAGTTCTTTATCCAACACAATTGTTAATATTATAAAATAATGAAGATAAAGAATTCCATAAAAGAATACGAATTTCATAAATAAAGATCGTTTTACAAAGAGTCAACAAGAACCCACATGGCAAAAGTTGGCTAGTTGGGAACCTACTCTAACATGGATATCCTATGCTATCTGAGGAGATAATAGTGTGACAAATCTCTGGCCAGAGTACTCTTGTGATTCAGTGTAAATGAGTTTATCTTATAGCACTCGCGATGTCGCTATTCTGATCTCTAAGATGTATGCATGGCTATCGAATCTCTAACGACTCTTGATTTACCAATGGTCGTTGATTCGATCATGATATATGAGTTGAAAGGACCGTACCATACGCTAACCATGACCGACTGGTTCTTGCAGGCACTATCAGTGATACCTAGGGGATCATGGGACGATGTTGCTACATGCTTTACCATGATCCGATTGGTTAGTCCGAAAATGTGGTTTCGGAGTCACAAATGTTGTGAGCCCACAGCTAGCTGTATCCCTGAACCATTGAGGATCACACAAGTACTGGTTTCTCAATTCCCGTACAGAAATTAAGCTCAATTTGTTGAGTATAGTAGGAGGAAGGATGAAAGTGCGACTTCCTAAAATTAAATAGGGTCAAAATGCAATTTCCCTAAGTTTGGACTTGTTTGACTATCCTTAAAGCCTACAGTACCCAAACTGCTATTTTGGATTAGGTGGTCCGAAAAATTGTTTTCACATAAAAATGCTCAGTTTTGTAAACTGTGTAGATCGGTCCGATCTGATCGTAGATCGGGATTATGATGGAGCCACAGTGATGGACTTGAAACCAATGTGCACCCGGGGCCTGGGCCCGACCCAGGCCCATTGATCTGGTTCAAGCCCATGGAAAATCTATAAATAGAGGCCCTGGGGTATTCATTTGAAACGTACCAAAAGCTCCTCAGCTATAATTCTTCTTTCCTCTCCTCTCCTCCCCACGCCGCCGCAGCCGTCGGACTTGTTCCGACCGTTCCACCGAGGAGATTCCGTGCATGAAATCTTCTTCGTGTTTTCTAGTGCAGACCGATGAAGCAATTGGGATTCCGGTCAGGACCGGATTAGGAGGCCGACACAGCCAACCGTTGAAGTGCCGATTTCCTCGTGAAATTGGTCGGAGCCAGGCGCCTAGATTCCAGCAAGGGTTTTCTAGTGCAGACCGATGAAGCAATTGGGATTCCGGTCACGGACCGGATTAGGAGGCCGACACAGCCAACCGTTGAAGTGCCGATTTCCTCGTGAAATTGGTCGGAGCCAGGCGCCTAGATTCCAGCAAGGTACTGATCTAAACATCCTATGCATGTTTATGTATTGATTTACAGGTGTATTGATCGTTCTCGGGTCCAAATTTTATATCTTCCGCTGCACCCGGGGAGCGGGATCCGAATCCGTCGCTGCGCCAACAAAAACATCCAGTACTCTAGCCAGAGATTTCTCACACTATTATCTCCTCAGACAACATAGGATATCTACGCACAAGGGTGAGCGGTGAGTCCTCGACAACGAAGCATCGACTCCTACATGCATCGGGACCTCACCCAGTCCCGCCACCTGATGATCTCAACGGAATCGGTAAATAGGTCAAAGTGAGGCACTGTAACACCTCAGATTTATCGAATGCCCCCACTGTACCAACACTGATCTTTTCAGCATGTTTTGTCCTCACTCGCATGCACCCTGAGAAACTTCCCAGGGGGTCACCCATCCCAAAATTGTCCCAAGCCAAGCACGCTTAACTTTGGAGTTCTAAGTGATGATCTCCCGAAAAGAAAATGCACCTTGTTGGTATGAGTAGTACCAATTAAATCTGATAAGCCTTCCTCATCTAACCTCGATTACATCTATAACTTCCCAGTCACATAATCCCTCTCATTCTGGTGTGGGATCGGTTCATTTATGTTCCCCTTCGCCTCCAGAAGCCTGCCAGGAGCCGCTCATTGTCCGTGCACCTCTGGCACCGGCGATCAATCCCCGCCCTCTTTGAGCTCCGACCTCACATGCCCACCAGCTTCCGCGTTGGTTCGTCCCCGAACCACACCGTACTAAGAGAGGTCGGCTCTGATACCAACTGTAACACCCCAGATTTATCGACTACCCCCACTGTACCACCACTGATCTTTTCAGCGTGTTTTGTCCTCACTCGCACGCACCCTGAGAAACTTCCCAGGGGGTCACCCATCCCAAAATTGTCCCAAGTCAAGCACGCTTAAATTTGGAGTTCTAAATGATGAGCTCCCGAAAAGAAGATGCACCTTGTTGATATGAGTAGTACCAATTAAATCTGATAAGCCTTCCTCAACTAACCTCTATTATATCTATAAATTCCCAGTCACGTAATCCCTCTCATTCCGGTGTGGGACCTAACATGTAGAGTCTCAATGACGTTTCGAGTAGTGAGGACTAATCTGCACAACCAAGACCTCGGACTTAATCCACTCGACTAATGATAACCACTTGAAAAGTCCAAACGAGGGTAGTTCGATAGTCTCAAGCTCGAGCGGCCCTTATCTTCTTTTGGATGGCCCAATCAACTATGAACCCATATAGAACACACAGCGACTATTAGATGTGTTTCATGATAGCCATCAAATCCACTATCACATCTAACATACACTATAGTGCATTCAAGGTCTTTATCCAACAATTTGTAATCATAATAATGAAGATAAAAAATGACATATAAATGAAAATTTCATAAATAAAGATCGTTTTACATATAGTGAACAAGAACCCACACGCCACAAGTTGGCTAGTTGAGCACCTACCCTAACGGTATCAACAAAGACTCAGCCGGCATCCGCAATTAGCACGGTAAAGATCCGCTCTGTTCACAATCTTATACAGACTGATGATTCTAAGAGCTAACGTACCCCTGAATCACAAGACCAACACAATCTAGACGAAGAAACTCACAAGAAGCACACGATCAAAAGCCTGAAACTCCACATACCCACACCTTGAAAGTGCAAACTACCTTGGAGATCTCGCACAGTCTTTGCTCTGGATCGAATCACCTCTTGATCCTTCACATGCTGCACAAAATCCGACGAAGACCACGGACTTCCCTCAACTTATTCCAGTTAATGGAGCGATCTGTGCTCCTACCATGCAGAAACCTCGAAGGATGTCATCCCAAACATCACTTGGTAGCAAAAACAGTATGAAAACTCAACCAAGACCGGGAATTCCTATCAATCAACATCGAAAATCATCGCTACTATTCACAATATGCCTTCCAAAATCTGCATGGTCCGCTACGAATGGCCACTGGTTAGGGTGGTAATCTACTCTCATAGCCAATCGAGACTCCAAAGTGTCTACAAGCTCTTCCAACTTCGGAAAATAAACCAATAATTCTTGTTGGACCCTGTAGGCACCAACACACCATGAAATCTCGCTACATGGTTGACGTACCACCTCGTCACCTTCCTCAAAGAAAACCTTTCTCACCATAGGAACATTAGACAAGCATGCTCTAAGCATGACTCAAGCACAGCATAGCTTACCAACTACACGGTCAACTCGGACTGGCACAGGCAAACAATCAGTAAGAACTCTAAGCTGCTACTCGGCTCAAAACGTACAGCTTGACTCAAAGCTGAAAGCTCAACTCAACACAAACCACACCGACACGCTACCAAGCAGATAGCGATACTCAGCTCACAAGAGCTTAAAGTCAGCTTGCAATTCACGTCAAAAGATCCTATCCGAGCTGATCCATATTACTTCGACTCGTAGGCCTCGTTGTCACAAGGCTTAGCTCAAAAACTAGCGCTTGATCGATAGACTCAGATCCACTTCTCAAAGCACTATTCACTAACTCACAGGGTCAGCAGCAGCATTGGCCTGGCCATCATAAAAAATTCCTAAATTCAGAAGGTGCGCACCAGCAAAGGGACTCTTAAGATTGGAGCAGATCCCGACACCAACTCAAAGTTGGAAATGATCTTTCGCTCTGCACGAAAACAAGGAACCTCATCCAGAAGGACAACATGAACTAACAAATCAACGGTAATGCCAATAGAACCTCCTACTCAAGTTAACCACATACGTCAGCACTATCTCAAGGGACAACCTAACTCACATCGGCAGGAGTATCAAAAGACAACACATCACACCAACAAGGCGGGGTATACTCAACAGACAAGCACAACAGAGCAAAAACACACGTGTGTGATGATCTCGTGTCCACACAAAACTCAAAAGATAAATCAAAGGAGAACAAATACCTGCAATCACTCCTTTGGCAAATCGTCAGCTTACTCCCACGACATGACGTTCACATAAACTCGCTGAGGTCCTGAGTGCTGAGGTTGAGGAGGTCCGCTGAACCTAGACTCTTCAGGTGGTTGAAAATCTGAACGTTGGGGCTAATCAGGGGAATGCAGTCTCCACGAAACATCAACAGGAGGACCCCGTTGTCTTTTAGCAGGACACATACTTGAAAAGTTTCTAGTCAGCCCACAAGTATGGAAAACGCATAGTACTCCATGACACCACGAAGTCAGATGCTTGCCAACACACTGACCACACACCACCGCTCTAGAACCACTTCCTCCAAAGCCATCTGAACCAAAAGAACTCGAACTAGATCGTCTCTTAAACTGTTTTCCTCGAGGCTTGAACCTTTGGCGACTCGACTGCCAAGACGTCTAAGGAGGCTGAAATGAGTACATTCCTTCAGGTACGGGATGGAAACCTCATCCAGCTGTCCTTTGAACTCGACATTCTATTCTAAATACTCTCCGTGATGCCTATCGCTCGGTTCTCGGAATCTGCATAGGTGGAAGGGGAACCTTCTAAAACCAAAGGGTAAATGTCCTCTCTCAAACCTTCCAAGAACTTGTCCCGGTTCGTGCTCTCTCGACTAGCAACATGAGGAGCATAGGCCAACAGGTAGGAAAATCGCCCGGCATACTCAGCCACCTTCAGATTCCCTTGCACCAAGTTATCAAACTCACGCTCCTTGGTGCTGTAATTCGAATCAAGGATATACTCCAGACGAAAGGCAGCACAGAAACTCACCCACAAGATCATCGTACCCATCTCTGCCATTGCTCGAGAAATACCTCTCCACCAAAGCTACACCTATTCCCTTAAATAGAACGTCGCCAAACTCAGTCTTCTCATCCTCATACTGCACACGATCAAATAAATCCACCATGAGCTCAAGCCATCCCTCGGCTACAAGACCACCTTCATCACCATTGAAGGTAGGATTATTCATCCTCTGGATAGAACCAGCTCCATATCATCCACTCGTCGAGTCAAATGTTCTACTTCAGCCTCAGCCTGCCTCTCATGATGGAGCAAAGAGACTCTCGGCTCATAAACATCATCCTCACTATCGGAAACTCTCGGCTCATCTACAACCTACCTACCAGCCCTAGCCCCACCTCTCCTCGGTGGCATCTAAGAGGTAGACAAAGGTAAGCACCAAAAAAAGCAAGTAATCATTTAGTCAAGCACACACAGGAGGACAAACACTGTGCCTAGACTCGAGTGTGATAGAAAAGAATCGAGCTTATCCCATTTTAAGCTCTGATATCAAAATGTCAGGCCCGGTGCTCTAAATCAAATTTTAAGCCCTCAAAACACGGAAGCTTAAAAGGTGGATAAAATTTTTCTTTTTGGCCTGATCGAAAATCTATCATTCAAAATAGGAATAATGGCTTTGAATCAAAAGTTTGTGGAAAATATCAATCACAACAATATATACATGCATACAAACTCATCGAATTAGGAATACAAAAACTACTTAGGGGATCCCTGGTAATGACTCGATAATGCATATATATAACTGTGAACTCAACACCCGGGGCCTCACCAGTTGATGCATCACCCAGACGAGCTAGTCTACCTGCAAAGGCTTGCAATGGCCAGTACACGGCCAAAGCAGCCCCAAGGGAAAAACAATGAGGTCAAAGCACAGTACAAAGAGCAATAATCATACAGCTCTCAAATAAAGCATGAAACATGTCATGTCGTGCAATGCATGGGGCTATCAAGAAATATCAAGAATCAAGGGACAGCGAAGACTCATTGACTGTCAAATAGATCACAACAGACTCCACTGTGATTCATCAAATTAGGAAATCAGTGGCCAAATCGCTGGTGAAAGTATGGGAGCTACCCAGTCGTCCCATATGCAGTACCAGCAGCACAAAGTCTCAAAGCTCAACCCAACTGGTGTTGTTCGCTTCCTAAGGGGTGGGAGCTACCCACTAGACCTCAGGGTAGACACAATCTCGTAGTGGGAAGTCAAGGGTACGGGAGCTACCCTCATTTCATTTTTGTTTCAAATCAACATGTTGGCACTATCCATCATCGGATAAAAATTCAAAAGGAAATTGGCTCAAAATGCTATGCATGTATGCAAGACGGTATCAGCTTACAATAAGCACATTAACAGCTTAGACTCCACAAGCGTAACACAGGAAGCTCACCTCTACTACTCAACACAAGCACAGGTTACGACATCATACATATGACAAGGCTAAGTGTGAGACCTGGAATTGTATTAAGATTAATTTGTCTGGAATTAAACGGATTTTGAAGATTTCTAGTGGTTCAGATCTCTGTTTTTAGAAGATTGGTTGGTATTTTCGGGTCAGATTTCACATTTAAAGCAATTCTGGAAGTTTTCGTATTTTTGAGATTTTTTGGTGAAAGCTGGTTTCGTGGTGAAAGCTGGTCGATTTGGTGAAAACCAGTCGTAGCGTGTATTAGTAAAGCGGGAGATCAAATGCCGTCGTTTTGGCGTGAGTGACCAGTTGTTGGCAAAGTCTACCAGCAGATAGTATTTTAGGCGTGTATTAGTAAAGCGGGAGATCAAATGCCGTCGTTTTGGCGTGAGTGACCAGTTGTTGGCAAAGTCTACCAGCAGATAGTATTTTAGGCGTTGTGTAGGATCTGCCAGCAGCAACGCTTACGTGGATTCAGCAGAGAACGCTAAGGATTTCAAAACGGTGACGTTTTGTGAAGCATAGACTGGGTGATATCTATTAGCAGCAAGCTCCTGTAGCTAAGTGCAATACACCATCGTTTGGATTAGTAGAGGCGACGTCGTTTTGTTTAGCGCTAAGAAATCAGCAGCTGGTGTGTTTGCCCCTAGTAGCGATCAGTCGTTGCATGTGTTAGTTCAACAGATTTGCTGACGTGGTTAAGCGATGCCGTTTAGACTAGTTGAAACGCTGTGTTTCGAGTGTTGCGTCTGGTACCAGTCGCAGTGATCTGTTGCGTTGTTGAGAAATCCAGTCGCTGGTTTTGGTTAACCAGCTGTTGACAGATAGGATGACGTAAGTTGTGCGACATCGTTTAGTTAAGTCACTGCGACACCTTTTTGCTTAGTGTTATTTGAGAATTCAGCAGTTGGTTTGCCTTGCATCTGCTGGTTGTGTTTTCAACGAGTGTCGGCTGGTTTTGTCGGTGGGATTTGTTATCAGCAGTCGAGAAGTTTATATAATTGGAGACTTGGTCTTCGATCGATTACCAGATCCCATACTTAGCGAAATATTCCCTCGATTGTAGACCTTTGTTTCTCGAACCCTAGAACACTGTTCAGCCGCGAGTTTCTCCGACGAATTACCGTCGTTTCCGGCCATTGTTTGTTACGTTTGAGGTAGAGTTGGACTCCTCTCGTTAAGGTTCTTCATTTCTTACCCTTATCTTAGGCAGCGGAGGAGCTGGAAGAGGATCGCAGAGACATCTCCTTTGTTCAGTTTGTTAGCATCATATCCTAGCTTGTTGGGGTAAGTAAAGGTTCTACCTTTTTGAGCTTTGTTAGAGCTTTTCGTAGTGTATAAAGGTAGAATTAGCGCTGGTGGAGTTGATAACTCCCAGCCGTTGGCATTTCTGATATGTAGTCCTTGAGCAGTTGTTTGTATTGGCTAGCAGGTGACAGATCTGTGTGTCGCTCGGACTATTCGTTGAAGCAATCTTCTTTCTAGTTGTATCTCCGGAATTTAAGGTACGGATCTGAGCTTGATATAGCTGGGAATTGCCATGAGATTTAATGTTAGATGGCTGCTGGTGCATTGCCGTGGATGTTGCTGTGTGCATATGTGATTGCTGTTGATTTTAGCTGCTGTGTTTATGCATACACGCATTTCCCATAATGCATTCATATTTCTGTTGCAGCCATTGCTTTGTATCTCGTTGTATTGTTGTTGTTTCTTACCAGGATGCGAGGGCGAGCGGAAATACCGCACTCTCATCTCCCTGCTGGGTTTTGTTAGCCACCATTCTCTGAGTGGTTAACTACCACAGTTCATGGGCGAGGCAACGGGAGGTTGAGTTGTTTGATGCATCTGGTATTTGGGTGTAGCGTCAAGGCGAGTGGCTCATTACCACACTTTGAACACACCCCGTGGCCACTAATTCGTTGCTGATCTTGTGGAGCTATGTTTGAGTTCCTTGGCTCCCTTGTTGGTTGTAGCCTTCAGCTGTTATCCGGTGTCTCATGCATAGCATCTGCATTTTATCTTATGCATTTGCTTTAGCTGTTTCAGTTGCTCTCCGTACTGGGGTTCTACCCCATGTCCCTCTGGGGCTTGGTTGTTTTCCTTGTTTGTGTTGTTTTTAGGGAATCCAGGTTTTACAGCTGGTCGTGGTTTTAACCCAGTTGACGGTGCCCCAGGAGTTGGTTAGAGTATCCCAGTAGCGTATAGCATATACTTATGTATCAGTATTGTTAGCCAGGGGATGCCCTGTGCTTCGTTGTTGTAGCCAGTGGTTGGAGTTTGATACTTGTGCATGTATGCTGTACTGTATCCATTTCCTTGTTTGTGTTGTTTTTAGGGAATCCAGGTTTTACAGCTGGTCGTGGTTTTAACCCAGTTGACGGTGCCCCAGGAGTTGGTTAGAGTATCCCAGTAGCGTATAGCATATACTTATGTATCAGTATTGTTAGCCAGGGGATGCCCTGTGCTTCGTTGTTGTAGCCAGTGGTTGGAGTTTGATACTTGTGCATGTATGCTGTACTGTATCCAAATGGTGTGTAGCCATTTGTTGTTTTGTTGGTTTCGTTTGTAAACTGGGATATCTATTTTTAGTATTGCACTATTTTAAATTATATTGTTTTTAACCGTCAGGCCAAAAGCAAAAATTTTACCCGCTTTTTAGTAGCTTCCGCATGTGTTTATATGTTTTATCTCTTATATGAGCACGAGGTCTGACATTTTTGGTATCAGAGCTTAAGCTGGGATAAGCTCAATTTCTTTGATCACACTTGAGTCTAGGAACTGTGTCGTGTGTTGCATGTGCTTGACTATGTGACTACGTGCTGCATATTTCTGTGTTATATGCTATCTATGTTGTATCTGTTCTGTTTTGCTTGATCCTGTTCAGTGTTTTCGTAGATGCCGCCTAGACGTCGTGGTAGAGGTAGTGTCAGGCCTCGTGATCTAAACAGAGCAAAATCATAAGACCAGCAAAGCCTACGTGATGACCACCGAACAAGCCAATCCAGAGTCGACAGTGGTCACAGGTGAAATTTCGATCGCTGGATTTCCTTCTCTCGCATTAATTGACTCAGGAGCTAAACATTCATTTGTTGCGACTGAATTTGTTAAGAATCTATCCCTCCAGCCGGAGCAAGTATTGGTAGGATATTGCGTATCGGTACCATCGGGAGAGAAGTTAGTATCCCATGAATTGTTTAGAAAATTAGAACTTGAACTTCAAGGGCATAAGATCACTGCTGATTTAATAGTTTTACCTGGATATGATTTTGGGAATAGATTGGTTAACTAAGTATGGTGTAGTGATTGATTTTAAGTCACGAACAGTAATGGTTAGCCCACCAGTAGGAAGTTCATTCCAGTTTTTGGCCAAACATGTTAATAGAACTTCTCTAGTTGTATCATCCATAACCGGTCGCTGATAGGCCTCGACTGGTAGACGTAGAGGTTGCTAATGAGTTTATTGAGGTTTTCCCAGAAGACATCCAGGGACTACCACCAGACAGGGAGTTAGAGTTTTCCATCGATCTAATCCCAGGAGCTGCTCCAGTATCTAGACCACCATATAGATTAGCTCCAACAGAGATGAAAGAATTGAAAGGGCAGATACAAGATCTGTTGGAGAAAGGGTTTATTAGACAAAGTACTTCGCCCTGTGGAGCGCCTGTATTGTTTGTTACGAAAAAGGATTGAAGTATGAGGTTATGTATAGATTATAGGGAGTTAAACAAATTGACGATTAAGAATAAATATCCATTACCTAGGATAGAAAATCTTTTCGACCAGTTAAGAGGGTCTGTAGTATTTTCTAAGATCGACTTGAGGTCAGGATATCATCAACTGAATATTAAGGCTTCTGATGTATATAAAACAGCCTTTAGAACTAGGTATGGCCATTATGAATTCCTAGTTATGCCCTTTGGACTTACAAATGCTCCATCTGCTTTTATGGATTTAATGAATAGGGTCTTTCAACCATATCTAGATCAGTTTGTAGTGGTTTTTATTGATGATATCTTAGTCTATTCTAAGACCCAAGAGGAGCATGTTCAACATTTAAGAACTGTTCTCCAAATTTTGAATGATAAGAAGTTGTTTGCAAAATTTAGCAAATACGATTTTTGGATTGAGAAAGTATCGTTCCTAGGCCATATAATCTTTAGGGATGGAATAGAATTCGACCCTGCCAAAGTTGAAGCAGTTCGCGACTGGCCAGCACCGAAGAGTGTTGCAGAGATAAGGAGTTTCTTGGATTTAGCTGGATATTATCGGTGATTTATCCAAGGATTCTATAAGATTTCTGTTCCCCTGACTACGCTAACGAGAAAGCAAGTGAAGTATAACTGGACAGAAGAGTGTCAAACCAGTTTTGACAAATTGAAGCAAGCGCTGATTGAAGCACCTGTATTGACGATGCCAACTGATGAAGGAAAATTTGTAATATACACTGATGCGTCTAAGTTGGGATTAGGATCTGTTTTGATGCAAGATCATAAAGTTATTTCTTATGCATCTAGGCAGCTGAAGGATCATGAGAAGAATTACCCAACCCAAGATTTGGAA
>KV011821.1:62978-89741 GCA_001598015.1 Dorcoceras hygrometricum
TAATTGAGATTTATCGTTGGAATGAATCGATAAATAGAGGTTCTGCTGGTTTAAGATCTCTATTTGAGTGTTTGAGTTGCATTTTTGGGTTCCATTTCGTGTGTTGAGCAATTCTGGAGATTTTGTATTTTTCGCATATTTGAAGTAATCGATAAATAGAGGTTCTGCTGGTTTAAGATCTCTATTTGAGTGTTTGAGTTGCATTTTTGGGTTCCATTTCGTGTGTTGAGCAATTCTGGAGATTTTGTATTTTTCGCATATTTGAAGTACCTGCTGGTTGACGTGTCAGCTGGTGTTTAGAGCTAGCGACTGGTCGGTGGCAAAACCAGTCGAAGCGTGTTTTAGCGCGAGATTCTTGAAACGCCGTCGTTTGCGTGAAGTCTGGCTGTGTGTGTTGTGATCAGCAGATGCTTTAGCATAGTTGCGTTGAGGGCTAAAACGACTTCGTTTAGATTAGTTGGCGCGACGTCGTTTGGATGTTGCGACTGGTACCAGCTGGTAGATCGCGTGTGTATTCCTGCTGGTTGATCAGCAGATGTAGATGTCAACGTGGGTCAACGTTCCTGTAGCTCGAAGATGATGCGTCGTCGTTTCGTTGTTGCGACTGGGAGTCCAACTGCGAGTGAGTTTCGCCGCTATTGCTTGCTGCTGGTATTTCCCGAGAGCTAGCGACTGGATGACGTCAGTGGAGCGACGTCGTTTGAGTTAGTTGGAACTGTGCGTTTTGAGGTTGCGACTGGATCCAACTGAGAGTAGCGTTATATTGTTTTGTTCTTGCGACTGAATACCCAGCTGCTGGTATAGTATGCGACGTCGTTTGAGTAAGTTGGTGCGACGCCGTTTTGGAGAACCAGCTGTTAGTTATTTTAGCGATTGTGGTGAGATCAGCTGTTGGTTCTTGCGTCTGCTGGTTTGGGAAATTGTTGGCGTCGACTGGTTTTGTCGGTGGACAATTATTTGAAGTGATTCCAGTCGTTGCTAGTGCTATTTATAGGAAGACTTGGTCTTCGAATTGTGATATCTTCTTCCATACTTAGCAAATATTTCCAGCCTTTCGTTCCTTATCTTTCGAACCCTAGAACACTGTTCAGCCGTGAGCTTTCCGGCGAATTCCCGTCGTTTCCGGTTTTTGTTTTGCTCGTGCGAGGTAGCGTTGGACTCCTCTTGAGAAGCTCTTCCAACTCATACTAGTTTTAGAAGCTGTAATTGGCTAGTCGAGGAACGCGAAGTTGCTGCCGTTCGAGTGTTGCGTCGATTTGGTAGAGCTACGTTCTGGTTTTCGATGAGACCTTGTTCCTAGCCATAGTTTTTAAGCTTTCTATGTAATTTTTGAGGTTTATGGAGCAGCTGGTCGAGTGAGACTCCCAGCCGTGAGCTAGTTTAGCAACCTGTTAGGTTTACGTTGTGTATGCCGTGTGTTTAACAGGATTTTACCAGAGTCTTCGGGATTTCTCGTAGGGTTAGTTGTTGCTCAGTATAAGGTACGGATTTGAGCTTATTTTACAGTGAAGTTATGGCTTGGATGAATTGTAGTCGCTGGTATGTGGAATTTCCGTGCCTGCTGGTTGTGTCCTGTTGAGGATTGTGTATGCTAATTGTATACTTGCTGCGTTGCATAGGTTTATATGCTTGCATTTCCGCATGTTGCATATACGCATGGTATTCCTTTCCAGTTTTGGTAGCCTTTGTACCATTGTTGTATTGTTGATTATTTATTACCAGGATGTGAGGGCGAGCGGCAATACCGCACTCTCACCTCCCTTCTGGGATCGTAGCCAACATGCGCCGAGTGGTTAAATACCACAGTTCATGGGCGAGGAAACAGCAGGTCGAGTTGTTTGATGCATCCGGTAAGTGGGTGTAGTATCATGGCGAGTGGCTCACTACCACACTGTGAACACACCCGTGGCCACTGTTTGTTGTTGGAAATTCTTGGAGCTATGTTTGATTTCCTTAGCTCCCTTGTAGGTCGAGCTTTCCGTTGTTCTTCGGCGTCTCATGCATACCACCTGCATTTTATTCCTTGCTGTTTATTTCTGTTGTATTATTGCTCTCCGTACTGGGGTTTAACCCCATGTCCCTCCGGGGCTTGGTTTGTTTCTTTGTTGCGTTGTTTTCAGGAAACCCAGGTTCTACAGCTGGTCGTGGTTTCAACCCAGCTGGTGGTGTCCCAGGAGGTGGCTAGTGTGTCCCAGTAGCATATAGCATATATATTTATATGTATAAGTTAGCCAGGGGGATGCCCCGTGCTTTGTTGTTGTACCCGTAGGGGAATTTTATACATGTTTGAATTATGTATGCTTAATTGTTGATTGTTTTAGGCACAGTGTTGCGTGTTGCATGTGCTTGACTTATGTGACTACGTGCTGCATATTTTGTGTTATATGCTTTCTTTGCTGTATCTGTTCTGTTTTTCCTTATCCTATTGAGTGTTTTAGATGCCGCCTAGACGTCGTGGTCGTAGTAGGGGGCTGTTCCAGGAATCAGGAGGGCAGAATGAGGATCAGTATAGTGCGCCTAGTCATACTCTTGAGAGTAGTGGAGAGGAGGAGGCTGCAGCTCCGCCGGCTCCGGTAGAGAGAATGTATGTGGTCATAGCTCGGTTTCAGAGGATGAGTCCTCCTATCTTCAATGGCGATGAGTCGAGTGAGGACGCGGATTCTTGGCTCCATAGCGTCATACATCTGTTTGATCGAGCCCAGTATGACGACGATCTCCGGTTGAGGTTGGTGACCCTATTGTTGAGGAAGTCCGCAGAGCGTTGGTGGCGAGGTACGTCTAGTACCTTACTAGAGACTGGTGTTGGCATTACTTGGGACACTTTCTATCAGGTCTTCAGGCAGGAGTATGTCCCCAACTCCTATGTAGCTGCCCGTGAGCGGGAAATCGAGTTCTTGGAGCAAGGTTCGTTGTCTGTGCACGAGTACGCTCGCAAGTTTTCTGCTTTGTTGGCGTATGTTCCGCATGTTGCTGGCCGGGAGAGGGCCAAGAGCACTAGGTTTGTGGAGGGCTTGAATGGAGATCTGTACCAGAGCGTTCTGAAAAGCAAGCCCAAGTCCTATGCTGAGGCTGTGGATACTGCTATCCACATCGAGGAGGGCATGAAGAGCCGTAGTGCGCGTAGAGCGCAGGTGGCGCAGGCGGTGCAGGGTGGTAGACCCGCTGGTCAGGGAGCTCAGTCGTCCCAGAGTTCTCAGTCCGTTCATTTTCCTCAGCAGCAGCAGCAGCAGGTAGCTCAGCAGTCTGGCCGTCAGAGGTTTCGACCCCGCGGTCAGCAATTCAAGAAGAATTCCGGTTCAGGGTCTTCTGGTTCTGGCAGTTCGAGTAGCAGCGGCTCTCGGACGGAGTTTTGTGGTTTTTGCAGTGGAAAGAATTCTTCCACACAGTGTGTTGGTGTGCAGGGTTCCTGCAACCTTTGTGGTCAGTATGGGCACTTTGCGAGAGTGTGCCCGACAGCTGGAGCACAGCAGACCACGTCCCAGCCTCAGGGTCGTGGGGGTCAGTCTAGGGGCCGTTCGCAGCAGTTTCAGCAACCCCGTTTTG
Organism: Dorcoceras hygrometricum; assembly: GCA_001598015.1. Classification (NCBI taxonomy): domain Eukaryota; kingdom Viridiplantae; phylum Streptophyta; class Magnoliopsida; order Lamiales; family Gesneriaceae; genus Dorcoceras; species Dorcoceras hygrometricum. Next base: position 66,522 of record KV011821.1, read on the forward strand.
GTGAGGCTCCGTTTAGGCCGTTTCAGCAGCCTGGCCCTTCGTGTTTTGGGCAGTCGTCTCAGTCTTTCTTTCCAGGACCCCAGCAGGCTCAGGTTAACGCCTTCACAAGAGAGCAGGCCGAGGAGACACCTAGCCGGGTGATTGGAGGTACATGTCTTGTCTTTGACTTTCCTGCTCACTTGTTGTTTGACACCGGTGCATCGCATTCGTTTATTTCTGATTCGTTTGTTGTTGAGCATGGGTTGTGTACCGTCCCTTTGAGTGATGTTGTTTCTGTTTCTACCCCCGGTGGAGTAAACCTGTTCTCGCAAGAGATTTTGTTGGATAGTGTGCTGCGGTTTGGTGAACATGCTTTGTTAGAGAATTTGATCCGTTTGATGCTTTGGGATTTCGATTGTATAGTTGGGATGGATGTTCTGTCCAACTATAGGGCCTCTGTGGATTGCTTCCATGGGATTGTGCGCTTTAGGCCTTTGTCTGGTGAGAAGTGGGACTTCTACGGCCATGACTCGAGATCGAAGATTCCGTTGGTCTCCGCGATGGAGATGTTCAGCTTGTTGTCTTTAGGGAATGCTGGCTTTATGATTTACGCTTTGGATGCGTCTTCTTCTTCTAGTGTTCAGCTTAGTGACGTTCCCGTGGTGCGACAATTCCCCGACGTGTTTCCGGAGGAGATTTCTGGTTTTCCTCCGAGGCGGGAGGTAGACTTCAGCATAGAGTTGATGCCAGGCACAGCTCCGATTTCTCGTGCCCCGTATCATCTAGCGCCTGCGGAGTTGAGAGAACTCAAGGTTCAGTTAGATGATTTGCTGGAGAAGGGTTTCATCCGCCCTAGTATGTCACCGTGGGGAGCGCCCATTTTGTTTGTAAAGAAGAAGGATGGCTCAATGCGGATGTGCATTGATTTTCGTCAGTTGAATAAAGCCACTGTGAAGAATAAGTACCCGTTGTCGAGAATTGATGATCTGTTTGATCAGTTGCAAGGTTCTGCGGTGTATTCTAAGATTGATCTTCGTTCCGGGTACCATCAGCTCAGAGTAAGGGACCAAGATGTCGCGAAGACTGCGTTTCGTACAAGGTACAGACATTTTGAGTTTTTGGTGATGCCGTTTGGGTTGACAAACGCGCCTACAGTCTTCATGGATCTGATGAATCTTGTCTTCCGAGAGTTCATAGATTAGTTTGTGATTGTTTTTATTGACGACATCTTAGTTTACTCGAAGACTCCGAGGGAGCACAAGGAGCACTTGGAGATGGTTCTTCCGAGGTTGAGAGAGCAGCAGTTGTATGCGAAGTTTTCCAAGTGCGAGTTCTGGTTGCAACGCGTTGTATTTCTGGGCCATGTCATTTCAGCGGATGGTATTTCTGTGGATCCCAGTAAATTGGATGCGGTGTTGAACTGGGAGCGACCGAGAAATGTGTCTGAGATTCTCAGTTTCTTAGGTCTGGCTGGCTATTATCGTCGTTTCATTGAGGGGATTTCTTCTATAGCTAAGCCGATGACCCAATTGACCCAGAAGGAGAAGCGGTTTGTTTGGACTGAGCAGTGTGAGAATGCTTTTCAAATGCTCAAGGAGAAGTTAACTACTGCGCCTGTGTTGGCTTTGCCGTCCGGATCAGGTGGTTTTGTTGTTTGTTCGGAAGCTTCGCTAAATGGATTGGGTTGTGTGTTGATGCAGAATGGTAGAGTCATTGCGTATGCCTCGTGGCAGTTGAAACCGCACGAGACTCGTTACCCCGTTCATGATTTGGAGTTAGCAGCGGTGGTCTTTGCGTTAAAGATCTGGCGTCACTACCTGTATGGAGAAACCGCACGAGACTCGTTACCCCGTTCATGATTTGGAGTTAGCAGCGGTGGTCTTTGCGTTAAAGATCTGGCGTCACTACCTGTATGGAGAGCAGTTTGTAGTGTACTCCGACCACAAGAGTTTACAGTATCTATTTTCGCAGCCTGACTTGAACATGAGACAGCGTAGGTGGATGGAGCTACTTAAGGATTTTGAATGTGAGATTAAATACCAGCCTGGGAAGTCGAACGTAGTGGCTGATACTTTGAGCAGGAAGGCCAGTGAGATGCTTGCGTCGTTGTACATCTCTAAGGATCAAGAGCATCTTAACACTGCGGGTTGGAGATTCTACCCGGCTGAGGATTGTGTGATGGTTTCATCTTTCCAAGTGGAACCGCAGATTGTTTCTAGCATTCGAGCAGCTCAGAGGACCGATCCGTCAATCCACGAGTTGAAGTTGAAAGTTAGGGCTGGTGAGCTTGAGGACTATTCTGTCTCGTCCGATGGTTGTTTGCGTTTCCGGGGCAGGTTGGTTGTGTCCAATTTGATTGATTTGAGGGAAGAGATCATTCGAGAAGCGCAGTGTAGCAGACATAGTGTTCATCCAGGTGCACGGAAGATGTACCATGCTTTGAAGCCGCACTTTTGGTGGGCTGGCCTGAAGGGCGATGTTGTTGGTTTTGTCGCTCGTTGTTTGAATTTCCAGATGGTAAAGGCCGAAAGGATGAGACCCGATGGTCTGTTGCAAAGTTTAGAGGTGCCCCAATGGAATTGGGAGCACATTGCGATGGATTTCGTAACGCATTTGCCTCGTTCCAGCCGAGGGTGCGATGCTGTTTGGGTAGTTGTAGACCGTTTGTCTAAGTCTGCACATTTCATTCCCTATGGGATGACCTTCTCGTTGAAGAAGATGGCGAAGCTGTATGTTGATTTTGTTGTTAGATTGCATGGTGTGCCTGTTTCAATCGTGTCTGACCGAGATCCGAGGTTTACTTCCAGATTTTTGAAGAGTTTGCAGACAGCTTTGGGCACTAGATTGGCTATGAGTACCGCGTATCATCCCCAGACAGATGGCCAATCTGAGCGAACTATCCAGACGTTAGAGGATATGTTGCGTGTTGTCGTGTTGGATTTCGGAGGTAGTTGGCAAGACGCGTTGTCTTTGGTTGAGTTTTCGTATAATAACAGCTACCAAGTAACTATTGGCATGGCGCCTTTCGAGGCCTTGTATGGCCGCAAGTGCAGATCGCCAGTATGTTGGGAATAAGTGGGGGAGAAACAGCTATCTGCCCCTGACTTTGTGCAGTAGATGAAAGATCAAGTGGATCTTATTAGACAGCGGATGAAAGCTGCCCAGGATCTCCAAGCCAGTTATGCGAATAAGAGGTGTCGACCTCTTGAGTTTCAGGTTGGTGATCGTGTATTCTCAAGGTTTATCCGTTTCGTAGTGTGATGCGCTTTGGGCGCAAGGGAAAATTAGCCCCTCGTTACGTTGGTCCGTATGAGATTGTCGAGAGGATTGGCCCTTTGGCGTATCGTCTGTTGTTGCCGTCCGAATTATCTTCTCTGCATGACGTCTTTCACATTTCCATGTTGAGGAAGTACGAGCCAGATCTGTCTCATGTGCTTGGAACTGACGAGGTAGAGCTAGATCAGTCGTTGAGCTATCAGGAATACCCTTTGCAGATCCTTGGCAGAAAAGAGAAACAGTTGAGGAATAAGACCATTCCGTTGGTGATGGTGCAGTGGAGCAAGCATGGTAGGGAAGAAGCTACTTGGGAGCTGGAAGAGAAGATGCAGCGCGAGTGGCCGCATCTGTTTGAGTAGCTGTTGAGCTATATTTTCCAGTAGCTAGTAGTTTTGCTGTTTTCCTTCCTTAGTTGTTGTGATTTGTTTGCTAAGTTATTTTGAACTCTTGGCCTTGTGTTGGGCGAGTTTCTGTTTAGCTTGTTGTTGTTTCTCCGAGTTTCAGTTGCTGTGTTGTGCTTTCAGAATTGTTGTTTGATTTCGAGGACGAAATCCTTTTTAGTGGGGGAGAATTGTGAGACCTGGATTTGTAATTGAGAATTATCGTTGGAATGAATCGATAAATAGAGGTTCTGCTGGTTTAAGATCTCTATTTGTGTGTTTGAGTTGCATTTTCGGGTTCCATTTCGTGTGTTGAGCAATTCTGGAGATTTTGTATTTTTCGCATATTTGAAGTACCTGCTGGTTGACGTGTCAGCTGGTGTTTAGAGCTAGCGACTGGTCGGTGGCAAAACCAGTCGAAGCGTGTTTTAGCACGAGATTCTTGAAACGCCGTCGTTTGCGTGAAGTCTGGCTGCGTGTGTTGTGATCAGCAGATGCTTTAGCGTAGTTGCGTTGAGGGCTAAAACGACTGCGTTTAGATTAGTTGGCGCGACGTCGTTTGGATGTTGCGACTGGTACCAGCTGGTAGATCGCGTGTGTATTCCTGCTGGTTGATCAGCAGATGTAGATGTCAACGCGGGTCAACGTTCCTGTAGCTCGAAGATGATGCATCGTCGTTTCGTTGTTGCGACTGGGAGTCCAGCTGCGAGTGAGTTTCGCCGCTATTGCTTGCTGTTGGTATTTCGCGAGAGCTAGCGACTGGATGACGTCAGTGGAGCGACGTCGTTTGAGTTAGTTGCAACTGTGCGTTTTGAGGTTGCGATTGGATCCAGCTGAGAGTAGCGTTATATTGTTTTGTTCTTGCGACTGAATACCCAGCTGCTGGTATAGTATGCGACGTCGTTTGAGTAAGTTGGTGCGACGCCGTTTTGGAGAACCAGCTGTTAGTTATTTTAGCGATTGTTGGTGAGATCAGCTGTTGGTTTTTGCGTCTGCTGGTTTGGGATATTGTTGGCGTCGTCTGGTTTTGTCGGTGGACAATTATTTGAAGTGATTCCAGTCGTTGCTAGTGCTATTTATAGGAAGACTTGGTCTTCGAATTGTGATATCTTCTTCCATACTTAGCAAATATTTCCAGCCTTTCGTTCCTTATCTTTCGAACCCTAGAACACTGTTCAGCCGTGAGCTTTCCGGCGAATTCCCGTCGTTTCCGGTGTTTTTTTTGCTCGTGCGAGGTAGCATTGGACTCCTATTGAGAAGCTCTTCCAACTCATACTAGTTCTAGAAGCTGTAACTGGCTAGTCGAGGAACGCGAAGTTGTTGCCGTTCGAGTGTTGCGTCGATTTGGTAGAGCTACGTTCTGGTTTTCGGTGAGACCTTGTTCCTAGCCATACTTTTTAAGTTTTCTATGTAATTTTTGAGGTTTATGGAGCAGCTGGTCGAGTGAGACTCCCAGCCGTGAGCTAGTTTAGCAACCTGTTAGATTTACGTTGTGTATGCCGTGTGTTTAACAGGCTTTTACCAGAGTCTTCGGGATTTCTCGCAGGGTTAGTTGTTGCTCAGTATAAGGTACGGATTTGAGCTTATTTTACAGCGAAGTTATGGCTTGGATGAATTGTAGTCGCTGGTATGTGGAATTGCCGTGCCTGCTGGTTGTGTCCTGTTGAGGATTGTGTATGCTAATTGTATACTTGCTGCGTTGCATAGGTTTATATGCTTGCATTTCCGCATGTTGCATATACGCATGGTATTCCTTTCCAGTTTTGGTAGCCTTTGTACCATTGTTGTATTGTTGATTATTTCTTACCAGGATGTGAGGGCGAGCGGCAATACCGCACTCTCACCTCCCTGCTGGGATCGTAGCCACCATGCGCCGAGTGGTTAAATACCACAGTTCATGGGCGAGGCAACAGCAGGTCGAGTTGTTTGATGCATCCGGTAACTGGGTGTAGTATCATGGCGAGTGGCTCACTACCACACTGTGAACACACCCGTGGCCACTGTTTGTTGTTGGAAATTCTTGGAGCTATGTTTGATTTCTCCCTTGTGGGTCGAGCTTTCCGTTGTTCTTCGGAGTCTCATGCATAGCACCTGCATTTTATTCCTTGCTGTTTATTTCTGTTGTATTATTGCTCTCCGTACTGGGGTTTAACCCCATGTCCCTTCGGGGCTTGATTTGTTTCTTTGTTGCGTTGTTTTCAGGAAACCCAGGTTCTACAGCTGGTCGTGGTTTCAACCCAACTGGTGGTGCCCCAGGAGGTGGCTAGTGTGTCCCAGTAGCATATAGCATATATATTTATATGTATAAGTTAGCCAGGGGGATGCCATGTGCTTTGTTGTTGTACCCGTAGGGGAATTTGATACATGTTTGAATTATGTATGCTTAATTGTTGATTGTTTTACGATTTGGGAAACTTATTTTAAGTATCGTTGTATTTTAAATTTTATGCTTAAAACCGTCGGGACTAAAAGCAAAAAATTTATCCACTTTTTGATAGCTTCCGCATGTGTTTATCTGTTGTGAGCACGAGGCCTGACAGTCACTGCTGGTTTCCTTTCAAGCTCAACGACTGATCTTTAGAGTTAAGTCAAAACGTTGTCGTGTCAACTTATTCAAGCGACACCGTTTTGATATCGTTGTAAAGCACCTGCTGGTTATTTTTAAGTAATGCACCTGCTGATTCAAGATAACCGTAGCTATCTGCTGGTTTTAATCATCGCACAAGCCATCTGCTGACTCTTTAGCGCGAAGGCAAAACGCTGTCGTATCGACTTATTCAAACGACATCGTTTTTGCTATCGCTAACTTCAAGTACCAACTGCTGGTTTGCACGACAGCTTCCTGTTGATTGCTGACGTTACTGCTGACGTCATCATTTCTTAGCTCTCCAGCTGGTCTTCTTGCACCAGCTGATCTTTCTTCATCTGCTGATCATGAATGGCCAACTGCTGAATTAATTTGCGTTGCTAAAAGTCAAACTGCTAAATTAGCGACCCAACTGCTGTATTTTGACCACCTGCTGATTTTCGACCAGCAGGGCCATTTCGACCAGCAGCTGACCTTTTGATTGCTCATCAGATCTCTCAACCAAACGCTAAGTTAAACGACACCGTTCTAACTTACCCAAACGACATCGTTTGTGCAAAACAGACCTCTCTTCGCCGCGCGCCCAAAACAGATCTCTAAAAAAAAAACAGATCTCTCCATCGCGCATGTAATTCGACGTCGTCTTGTGCAAAGCAGATCTCTAAAACAGATCTTAGCAACGCTACTTCTACACGGCGTCGTTTCCTATTGGTCTAAACGCTGTTGTTCTGTGAGAATACGCTGTGTATGCTTGCGTGCCTCTCGAACCCAGATTTCTCCCCAAATCTGAGTTGACCATGTGAAATCTGGTTTGACCCGATTTCGTTTTTTATTTTTATTTTTTTTTCCGGGTTTTCTACAGCTGTTGTCTTTGCTCTTAAGATATGGAGGCATTATCTCTATGGGGAGAAGTGTGAGATTTTTACAGATCACAAAAGTTTGAAGTACTTCGGTTTGACCCGATTTCGTTTTTTATTTTTATTTTTTTTTCCGGGTTTTCACAGCTGTTGTCTTTGCTCTTAAGATATGGAGGCATTATCTCTATGGGGAGAAGTGTGAGATTTTTACAGATCACAAAAGTTTGAAGTACTTCTTTACCCAGAAAGAATTGAATATGAGGCAGAGGCGATGGTTGGAGCTGGTTAAAGATTATGATTGCACAATCAGTTATCACCCAGGAAAAGCAAATGTGGTGGCCGATGCATTGAGTAGAAAATCGGTAGGATTGTCGCAGCTGGTTGTCCAGCAGCCGTTGGAAAATGAAATTGAAAGGTTTGGACTTGAAATAGTAACCATCAGCAGCAATGCTATGATGTTAGGAGACCTCTCCGTAAGATCTAATTTGATAAACCAAATTCGAGAGGGTCAACAGCAGGACCAACAGTTGAAGAAATGGGTCCAGCAGGATAAAGAAAGAGGCAATAGTATATATTTTACAGAGGATGGAATTGTTAGGTTCATGGGCAGAATTTGGGTACCCCAAATAGAAGGTTTAAGAGCTGAATTGTTGAAAAAAGCCCATGCAGCGCCATATTTGGTGCATCCAGGAAGTACAAAAATGTACAAAGACCTTCAGCAATTGTATTGGTGGCCAGGAATGAAGAAGGATGTTGCCAAGTTTGTAGCAGAATGTTTAACTTTTCAACTGGTGAAAGCCGAACACCAGCGACCAGCAGGATTATTGAAGCCACTGCCGATTCCCGAATGGAAGTGGGAATGTATAGCGATGGATTTTGTAACTGGTTTACCAAGGACTGTGCAAGGAATAAACTCCATTTGGGTTATAATTGATAGGCTCACTAAGTCTGCTCATTTCTTACCAGTTAAAACAACATATGAGGTGAGCAGGTACGTAGAATTGTATGTTAAGGAAATAGTGAGACTTCACGGTATTCCAGTTTCTATTGTATCAGATAGGGATCCTAAGTTTGCATCAGCCTTTTGGAAAAGTCTACACAAGGCTATGGGTACAAAGTTGACGTTCAGCACCGCGTTTCACCCTCAAACGGATGGACAATCGGAAAGGGTGATCCAAATTTTAGAAGACTTGCTCAGAGCTTGTATAGTGGATTTTTCAGAGAGTTGGGATTCGAAATTGCCACTGGTAGAATTTGCCTACAATAACAGTTTCCAAGCTTTGATTCAAATGGCTCCATATGAAGCTTTGTATGGCAGAAAGTGTAGAACACCACTTCATTGGGTTAAAGTTGGTGAAAGAGCTGGTTTGGGACCAGATGTTGTGGAACAAACAGCAGCAGCTGTTAGAAGAATAAGAGAAAGAATGAAAGCTGCTCAAAGTCGGCAGAAAAGTTATGCAGATAATCGAAGAAGGGAACTGAATTTTGAAACTGGTGATCATGTATTTTTTAGAATAGCTCCAATGAAAGGAGTTATGCGTTTTGGAAAGAAAGGAAAGTTGAGTCCAAGGTATATTGGACCATACGAGATTTTAGAGAAGGTAGGAACACTCGCCTATCGACTAGCGCTGCCTCCACAAATGTCAGCAGTGCACAATGTTTTTCACGTATCAACTTTGAGGAAATATATTCCCCACCCTTCGCATGTGTAAGTCACGAACCAATTCAGTTAGCACCAGATTTAAGCTATGAAGAGCGACCAGAAAGAATACTCCTCCGAGAAATTAGAAGATTAAGAAACCGTAGCATTCCTATGGTTAAGGTACAATGGTTCAACCAGTCGGAGCGAGAAGCAACGTGGGAAACAGAAGCTGATATGTTAAGCTTATACCCATATTTATTTGGTACGTAAATTTCGAGGACGAAATTTCAATAAGGAGGGTAGAGTTGTAACGCCCCAAAATCCATAGGACCACATTTATACATTTTATTAACTTCATGGGACAAATTGGCAATTTTAAATGTTTTGTGTCTGCTGATTTATTGAGGTTAGCAGGTAAGATGCGCTGAATCCCTTCGGTATTTAAACTTGTTTTTAAAGAAAGATCTTTATCATTTTCAAAGAAATCCTCCTGTGTTCCTCAAAGTTATTTTCAGATAAGTTCGTGTATTGCTCAAGGGGAAGAATTCTGCAGGGATCAGCTGCTGTTGCAAAGCTACGGTTAAGGCAAGTAAAAGCTGTTTCTTGACTCACCATTTAGAGCATATATTCATGTTTCTGAGTCTTCTTGCCTATATGTTATTGTAAGTTTCGAAGTTCATGTTTTAAACATGAGAAAGGAAAGGAAAGATGGGTTCAAAATGATGTTTTGAAATGATATATGCTTCCAAAATGTTTTCCAGAAAGTTATGAATGTTTCAAAGAACTGAGGATTCGATTGTACAAGAAAGTTTATGAATGTTCTTCAGTTTAAAAGTCGTAATATCAAGATTTGATAACGGTGTAATCGGTAGTTGCTAGTTGAATCATTATAAAGTATGGTTTGATAGGCAACGGCGGATGGAATAGTTGTTGTTTTGATGTTACAAATGTCGAGTTATGTTCCGCAGCTGCATCTCATTGTTAAGATTCAGCAGCTGCATTGTTATAATGTTTACGAATGTTCTTCCTTTTTGCTGTAATGTCGGGATTTGATGATTGTGTAATCGGTAGTTGCTAGTTGAATCAGTATAAAGTCTATTTTAATAGGCGACGGCTGGTAGCGTGATCATTGTTTCGATATTACAAGTGTCTTTCGTAAATTCCAGCAGATGCACTGTTAATCACCAGGTGCATCTTTCCTTGTTAAAATCAGCAGTTGCACTTCTTTGTTGAAAATCAGCAGCTGCATTGTTATCGTAAAATCAGCAGTTGCATTCCTTTGTTGAAAATCAGCAGCTGCATTGTTATCGTAAAATCAGCAGTTGCAATTCCTTTTTTAGAATTCCGCAGTTGCGTTGTCTTCATAAAATCAGCAGATGCACTGTACATCAGCAGGTGCATTCCTATTGAAATATTTCAGTCGTTGTATTTCTTTCGTAAATTCCAGTTGGTGCACTGTTCACCAGCAGGTGCATTTCTTTTGCTAAAAACAGCAGGTGTATTTCTTTGTTAACACCAGCAGGTGCATTCCTATTGAACTAATTCAGCAGTTGCAATATTTATTTTATTCCTGCTACTGGTTGACACGCTACGACATCGTTTCACTTAATTCATATATTTCAAGTTGCGACTGGTTCTGTATGTTAGCGTTTTCTTATCCTGCGACTGGTTGCACTGTTCATTGCGACTGGTTTATGCGCTAACGACGTCGCTTCACTTTACATTAGTTTAAAAGACCTTGTGACTGGATTCCTGCCTTGCGACTGGTTTCCTATTCCTTGCGACTGGTTTTCTTTCGACCAGTTCCATTTTAACGATAAGTTCCCAGAGGTTGAATTCGATTCTCAGAAAAGTTTTAAAAGGGGAAGCAAATGTTTAAAATGATGGAACCCGATGATTTACAGAAATTTCAAGGAATGTTTAAAGAAAGAATTGTTAAGGAACAAAAGCTATTTTAGATTATGGCATAGATAGTTGACAGTCACCCATTGAAGAAGGGTGAGCAGTTGTCTAAATAACGATTGCCTTTTCATATGAGCTATATGCTAAAACTGATATCAGAAGTCATTTTGATCAAAGTGCAAATTGGACCATGAGGAACTTATATGCCATAACCAACTGAAATGATATTGAAATTGTTAGCAATGAGAAGCTGGGCTATCATCCCCTGTTTCTGCCATTGAAATGTATATTGAACTGTTTATGAAAATGATATTGTTCATTGGAGTTCCTTAGCATATGTATGGAACAGATGTCCACCTGTATATTTGAATTGTTATTACCCAGGTTTTACCTTCTGAGCCCTTAGGCTCACTAGCTTTTAAAATGGTGCAGGTGCGACAACTGATGGAAGAACAGTAGGTGAAAATTGAACCAGCAGCTGGGTGGTTGTGTTTATCAAGGGGCCAACGTAATCCGTGTCTAGGATAATGTTGTTTTATCTTTTGTAGGATCTGTATTAGATCAGTTACGACTTTTGTATATTCCTATAGAATGACAATTGTTGTAAACGCAATTGCAATATATATATAAGACTTGTTTTCCGCAATCATTGTTTCCAGCAGTTGGCGCCACGGTAGTGTAAATTGTCTGTGTCTGGTTTGTGTTTCGAGTTTTCTTCAAGTTATAGGAGATACAGTCTATAGCGAATTATCTTTTAGCCCTTCTTTTACTCGAAAAATTTTTATTCACCCCAAATCGTGATTCCCGTGGGTTCGGGCGTCACAGTTATGTTCCTACATGCGTGCTGTTTCTGCAGCTGTTCTATTTATGCTATTCAGCAGTAGGTCGTATGCTGCATCAGTTCTGTTAGCATTGCATCCACGCATTTCATGTTGGGCTCATCCATGTTATCTGCCGCTAGCAGTCCCTGCAGTTGAACTGATATTCATTTCTAGCTGATTCCTATTGTGAGTCTTTCCTTTGTTATTCTATGCTGGCCTTGTGGTTGATTGGTATGTACCAGGAAGCTTGTGGTTTGGTTTATTGAGATTGATCGGCTAACTACCGTGCTTCTCTAGAGGTCGATCAGCTAACTACCATGCTAATCCTCCCTGCTGTTTGGTTGTTTGACTCTATGAGTCGAGTGGATAGCTACAACGCTCTCATGAGTAATCTGGTTTCTGCTTCTGGTACTGTGTGTGGGTCGATTGGGTAGCTCCCATGCTCTCACATACTTCATAGCCACTACAGCGTCGATTCAGGCAGATTTGTGGTATCGTGAGCTCCGCTATTTATTTCCATGTGTATTTCCAGCTGTTGAGTGTTTCTGCGAGCTTTGATTCTCCAGCTGTTGAGTGTTTCTGTGAGCTGTGTATCTCCAGCTGTTGAATGTTTCTGTGGGCGGTGTATTCCCAGCTGTAGAATTTCTTGAGCCCGGATGTCCTGTGTCGTCCTTCTATGCATTGCACGCTCTATGTTCATGCTTTATTTGTTAGATGTTGTAGATTTGCTCTTCGTACTGAGGTTTGACCTTGTTTGTTTTCCCTTGGGTCTACTTTGGCCATGTGTTTGCCATGACAGGCCTTTTTCAAGTAGTCAGCTGGTCCATGAGGTGTGACAGTTGGTGCAACCCTAGGCGTGAGTTCCCAGTTAAGTGTGTATATAAATATATATATATATATATGCTATATCGAGTCATGGCCAGGGGATGGCATGTGTAGTTGTTGATGTATTGACTTGATTGTTTTGGGATGCATGTATATATTTGTTGAAGCTAGCATTTTATGCTGTGGCTTTTGATTCTAAATCGTATTTTGAGTATACGCCCACGTCGAATGACACATTTTAAAGTCAGGCCAAAATAAAAAAATTTTAGCCACTTTTTAAGCTTCCGTGTATTGCGTGCTGCATCTGCGTGTCTATGTACCGGGAATGACATTTTGGTATTAGAGCTTAAACTGGGATAAGCTAATTTCTTTTCTATCACACTTGAGTCTATGCACTGTGTTTGTCCTCCTATGTGCTTGACTACATGATTACCTTCTTTATTTGTGTTTACCTTTGATGTACCTCTTAGATGCCACTGAGGAGAGGTAGAGGTAGAGCTGGTAGGCAGGTTGTAGATGAGCCCAGGGTTTCTGAAAGTGAGGAGAATTTTACCCAGTCGAGAGTCCCTTTGCACCATCGTAAGTGGAAGACTGAGGCTGAGGTGGAGCATTTGATTCGATGAGTAGATAATTTGGAGCTGGTTCTGATGGAGGCTGAGGTGGATCATTTTAATGTCAGGCCAAAAGAAAAAAAATTAGCAACTTTTTAAGCTTCCGTGTATTGCGTGTTGCATCTGTGTGTATAAGCACCGGGCCTGACAATATCTCTTAACCAAAAAACTTATACGACCATCCAAATCTCCCTGGAGCTTCTCTGCTTTTTACGTCGTAAAACAAGCAGAACTCGAACGGGGAGTCCTACGACTTGTAATAAACAACAAACCTTTGATTAAGGTTTTACGATGGATAAGGTATGCAATCCAAAATAAAAAAGATATGATCAATAGGCTCCATTCGGCCAAAATATTCTCCAAATTTGATATGAAATCAGGATTTTGGCATATCCAAATTGCCGAGTCTGATCGATACAAAATAATATTTACGGTGCCATTCGGCCATTACGAATTGAACTTCATGCCATTCGGTCTCAAAAACGCACCATCCGAATTTCAAAGAATAATGAATGATATTTTAAATCCTTGCACCACCTTTATAATAGTTTACATAAATGATATCCTTATTTTCTCTGACAATATTGACCAACACTTTAAACACCTACAACATTTTCTCTTCATTATCAAAAAGAAAGCTTTAGTACTCTCTCAGAAGAAAATGAAATTATTCTAAACCTCAATATGATCTTTAGACTATGATATCACCAAAGGATTAATAGAACCAATTCACAGTCATTATTTTTGCCGGTAAATTCTCAAATCAAAATAACAAGAAACAGGACTACATTCGATGAAGATTTACTCAAAACCAATATCGGGATACTGACTGTAAAGGGCTGGACTTTTTCTGACCTAAATTAATAAGTATTTGGGTTCGAATTGAAAGCATTTAGTTGTACGCGAATAAAATAAACAGCATACAAATTTCAAGACTGAATTGCGAAAGATGGAAATCTGTTTTCATTGAACTTAAAGAAAAGGAAACAGATTTGTACATATAACGGCCCGGAAATTCATACTACAATGGAAAGTACAATTCTGTTCAGATTACATCAAAACAAGGACTCGGTAATCTGTTTGTTTCGAAATATTATACTATATTTTTGTACAACCAAAAATGGAAGAGACTGAAAACTGAACAGAAACTATTGTTCTTTATAAACAGATCTGAACACTGAACTGAAACTGATGTCCACGATAAACACCTTCGATCTGTTCCAGCTCACATCATCCAACTCCCTACTATTCATCACCTGCACTCAAGAAAACCAGGAGCCTATGGGCTCAGCAAGTAAATTTGGAATAACAATTACAGGCAATTCAAGCATATCAATAACTTTATCTGTACAATTGGTCAAATCTGGACAATGCGTATACAAAATACGATAATCTGGAAATCTGTAAACTGAGTAAAGCTTGAAAATCTGAACAACATAGTATGTTAAATATGAAAGATCTGAAAGCATAACTGCATCCTGATTAAACACATTTACTTGCTTTATAAAAGGAAGAATCTTAAATCTTTACTCAGATTCGTGATTAAAATCACCATATGCTCTGTTCTTATCTTTTAATCAAAATATGGTTTAGACACCTGGACAGAGGTCACGGTCGTTTGATCAAACTGTCATCTGATATCAGGTCTGGGGAATAAATCCCAACTTTTATGTGAAAGGGATTATAGTTGCTAACCATAATCCTATCCCTTTAAATTTAAAGGGGCACACTGGTTCGTCAGCCAGGTCCTCACCCTTCCTATGGAGACCATCTGTTTCCTATGCCATTTTTCTTAAACATTTCTGTAAAACTTTCTTTCTTTCTGCACCATCTTTTCTTTATTTTCTGAAACTTGCTTTCCTTTCTTGATCCGAAATAGATCTCTGTCAAGTATGGTTCGCTGTTTTAAAACCCTTTTTGATGTTCAGAAGCTATTTGCGAATTCATGGAATTTCAATCCAAGAAGAAGACTGAAATCAGCTTTGAGTATGAACAGTACGCAAGTGTACCAACTAGCGGTAGAAAATAAGCCTGGACTGTTTTGTCAACTCAGATTTGGAAAAGTCAACGTTACTTAAATGAACAGTTCAGATTTCGATGGTCAAACAAAGTCAACACAAATTTGGAACACGAATTCAGATCTCAACATAAAACAGTTCCGAAAAGAATCAGATTTCGAAATTAGCTTGAAATATCGAAACTTAGAAAGTTTCCTCAATCCAAAGGAATCGAAAATATCTAAAGGAAACTTCAGAAACAAGAATGACGAAGCTACTTGTATGCTACTGATGCAAAAATGTCAAAGTTGCTTGTAAGCTACTGACAGGATCACGCAAGCTTCTCACGAGCTGCTTTGAAAAATATCCCAGAAATCTCAGGAAGTAACAAGAACGAACATCTTAAAACATTTTCGAACATATTTTCTGAATAAAAATCCCAGCAAACACATACTTTCTTTACGTAAAACATCATAATTTAAATTCAGCGTTCGAAGAAAATCAAGAACAGTTCTCAAACCTTTTAAAATTCATACAAACATGCAACAGAAAAAATATATGATTTCAAGAGTGTAGCAAGAAACAGAGAAATTACATGCCTTTATCTGAGAAAACAATTACAGCGAGTTTATCTGCCCTGAATCAACACAATTCGATCACTTCCTGTGAAACGTTTTGAAAGCTTTTGTTCAGTTTTCTTGCAGAGATCACCTCTTGTGAAAAGTGAAGCATTTGAGAATGAAATATAAATGAATTGGTTCGGCAGTTTTTATATGAAATCTGAAATCTACTATCGAACACGTTTTCTTTAAAATTGCTAAAACTATTAAAAGTGCTCTTCTTTTTAAAAGCAACTAAAGATGAAATCCGAACTATTTAAAAGAGGAAATAAATTGGCTTCTGTGAACCGGCTGGATACTCTTGCAACCGTGCCTCAAATCTTAAAATCAACCATGTGAAAGTTGATTTACGATATTATTTTAAATATATATCTCAACTATTAAAACTTTCTAATTGTGGATTTAAATGTTTCTAGGTGTTACAATGCTACCCTTCTTAAATAAATTTCGTCCTCGAAATTTACTTACTTAAACAAATCTGGATAGCTACTTCGCATATCAGCTTCGGCTTCCCAGGTTGCTTCCCTTTCTGAGCGATTTGCCCACTGAATCTTAATCATAGGGATACTTCTATTTCATAACTTACGATTCTCTCTCGAAAGAATCTTCACTGGAGCTTCTTCGTAGGTCAAATTTGGTGCAAGTTTCATATGTTCCTGTCTTAATACATGCGAAGAATTCGAAATGTATTTCCTGAGAGCTGATACATGAAATAAATTGTGAACTGCTGACAACTGAGGGGGTAAAGCTATATGATAAGTTAAAGTCCCATGTCTTTCCAGTATTTCAAATGGTCCAATAAATCTGGGACTCAGCTTGCCTTTTTGCCCAAATCTCATTGCACGTTTCATAGGTGCTACTTTCAAAAATACATGATCTTATACTTCGAAATTCAACACTCAGCGATGGTTATCAGCATAGCTCTTTTGTCTAATCTGTGTCGTTTTCATTCGATCACGTATTCTTTTGGTAGCTTCTGAAGTTTGTCCTATAATATCAGGTCCTATCTCTGATCTTTCACCTACATCATCCCAATGTATCGGTGATCTACATTTTCCACCATACAATTCTTTGTATGGAGCCATTTCTATTGAAGCTTGATAGCTATTATTGTATGTGAAATCAACTAATGGAAATTTAGAATCCCAGCTTTCGGAAAAGTCTAGAGTACACGCACGAAGAAAATCTTCTAATGTTTGAATCACTCTTTCTGATTGTCCATCTGATAGGATCAATATGGCTCGAAAAACAGGCCTACGAGTTCAGAAGGGGGGGGGGCGTTGAATGAACTCCTTGGTATTTTTAAATTTTCGAAACCTTTAAAATGATTTTTACAAGCACCCGCTTAACTTAAATCCTAGTTACCAGATTTAAGGTATCTCAGTTCTAAATACTGATTTCTCGGTTAACAATAAATGTGCGGAAATAAACCGATTAATCAGTGAACAGGTAAAGCAATAAATAAATGCAGTAATGTAAAAGTGTAGAGTCAAGAGTTTGTTTATGGAAATTCGGATATTAATATCCTACGTCTCCCCTTCTTCCTTTTCAGGAAGGTTCCACTAGAAGATTTGATGGTTACAAGCCTTCTGCAAACACCCAGTCACCGAGCCTCGCTCCAGGTGAACTCGCAATACCAAACAGAAAGCAGACGCAGCAGCTGTTTACAAACAATTATATTTTTTGAACTGCTTCACAAAGCCAGTTCGTTACAGACTCAATAGAATATGACAGTGAAATACAAATGATTTTTGAGTGCAAATCTTCTGGTTTCTAAACTAGACTCGATTCAACAAGGTGAATCAGAAGATGGCTCGAAGGTATTTTCTGTGATAGCTTAGTTGTATGTTCTTCGAGTTTCAGAGCTTTTGAAAGATAATGTCGATAGATGAAAAGCTCGAGAGTGATGAAGACTTTGAATAACAGAGTGTTGGAGAGTGTAACAGCCGAGAGAAAGATAGCTTCTTCAATTTAAATTCCAGCTATTTATACTCTTCGTTCTCCAACGGTCATTAAATTCACCCAAGGAAACAAAATCCTTTTGAATAAATGTCCATCGCATATTCTGCTCCACTACAATGGTAAATTACGCTTCGTCTGAGCTAAAATGTCGTCTTTCCAAAATTGTACAAACACCGTATAACGTCCTCTATATATTGTGTATTATTTACCCAAAATAGTACTGATGTTGTCTCCTTAATTCCAGGCATATGTACGATTCAATCTTCACCATTGATTCTTTCCAATTTGAACATTGATAGCATTTGAATCATTTCATCGTTTGCGCCTGAATGTTTTCCCTTAATCTCACTCATCGATGTTTGTGAAGTTGCAGCTGAATAGATACTAGAATATTTGCAACAGCTGAGTGCTTTAACACTTGAGTTTTTCCATTAGCTGAATGATTTGTAACATTTGGCTACAACTACGGAGAGATTGTCTTGACATCTGAATTATTCCCCTTTTTGTAATTAGACAAATAAGATATGTCTGAGTACTTCATAACGGCTGGTTCCAACGATTGAAGGCTTCAACATCTGAATGCTAACCAACAGCTGAATCCACGCATAACTCAACGTCTGAATCCTAGCCCTAAACCAAACGATGTCGTTTCAACTTATCCAAACGGCGTAGTTTTGCTAACGTTAACACCCGAATGATTGTGTCTGATATCAAATCAACAACAACTGAATCTCAGCGGCTGAATATACTGAACTTCTGAAATAGATACCCAACGTCTGAATATACTTCAAAGTGGATACCCAACGTCTGAATCAAAACCAGAATCTGATAACCCGTATATATTCAACGTCTGAAAATATTTAGCTCAACATCTGAAGGTCTACTCATCAACTGAGATATTTCAACCCGATAACTGACTGGTCAATTCAACATCTAAAAAGGTATTACATCTGAAATAATAACTCAATCTGATATCTGAATTATTCCACTCGATAACCAACAGCTGAAGATCAACCCGACGTCTGAAATATACTTATCTCCAAATACATAGTTGATAATCTTCAACGTCTGACTGTGCAGATGTTATCTTGAATTTAGCACTGTCTTATTTTGTTATCACCAAAACTAATAAATTTTATCTTAACAATTTTCCCCTTTTTAGTGATGACATAACTTAGCAGCCTTATGACTTAAATAAGGCAAAAATAAATTGCGCAAAGGTCTGGTGAAATTCTAAATTCCATTAACGATCAATCGTACAAAAGATTTTTACAAGGAGAGCTAAAATAAAATATCCTAAAACTGTTTCTTCCCCGTGATCCAATATTCGGTGTATCGTTTAGGCGGAAGATACGGTCCATAAAATATACCACGAACCGGCGACTCACCACCACCACTGGATCGTCTCCTCTTTGAATAATCACTTCTGTCGCCTCTACTCCGATCTTCACCTGAACCACTTCTACCTCGACTACCACTTCCTCTACTACCAGTTCCTCCACCAAATCTGCTCTGATCATCTGGTATACTACCACTGCCACCACCTGGTCTATTTTGATCATCAGGAGGCGGTTGAGGGCGGCGGCTGCTACTATCTTCCCCCTTTTTGTCATCACTGCCCTTAGTGAGAAAGGCAATGAGTTCTGCATGGTGAGTACCGCGGGAAGCCAATTGTCCTTCTGTTTCTACACGGAACTCCAGTAGTTCATTGCGAATATCAACTAATTTGTCATCAAAATCCTTAGATAACGCAACCTGGAGATCCTTCACTTCTTTTTGCGTAGCCGCTAAGGCTGTCGATAATATCGCATTTTGAGTTCGGACAGCTTTGAGAGCGAGCGACAGTGCATTGTTATCATTTTGAGCTTCCTGGCAACTACGTTTGAATAAACCCCGGAAGGTTTCATTTTGCTCAGCAAGACTATCAAGGAAGACTCTTTCAACATGATTGATTTTGCACATCACTTCGCTATGAGCATCACTCGTCTTCCGAAAATCCCGCGATTGATTAGCAACAAGATTGGAGAAAGATTCCCGAAGAGCAGCTAGGGAGGCAGAGATGGCTGTGGCAGCGGAAGGAAGAATAAACTGATCAGGTGCTGAGCCATCTTCAAAATGAATGTCATATTCAACAAAGTGCATGGAAGAATCATGAGAGAGATCTGGAGAATCTGATCGGTGATCCATATCCAATTGGTCATCCTCATTGGCAAACACTGAACTAGAATCTGTAAGAAGCAAAAATAGTGAACTCTGTACAACTGAATCAAAAACCGTAGCAACTGATCTGTCTTGAACAATAACTGAAAGAATATTACTAATATCAACTGTACTCAAATTCACATATAAACAGTATCTGACAGACGCTGTACCCAGCTGGAACCATCCCCAAGAAGTAACATTTGGCCTTCTAAATTCAAAATCTGGGACTGACTCCACAACTGATAAAGCTCTACAGAAATTTAATGACCCCACTGGCAGCATTTTCTATGAGACAAAGAATTTGGCTACTTCCATACAAACATCTGCCCACTGCTTCTTCATGACCTTGAAAAAACTCACTAACTGGTGGAAGAGTGTCCACATAGGATAGCTGGCATGGAACTTCTGTACAAACAACAGGCCTTGGCAAAGGCTTCCAAAAATCCGCGCACGGCTCAATCACCCATGAGCCATCAACCTTGATCATCGTCCTTATCCAACAAGAAGACCCAAAATTGGTATTTGATCTGGCAATAACAGCGCCACGATCATGAGGTCTTCCTTCAAAGAGTTTTGAGAAACACGTCTTCTCCCAACTAACCCACTGCTTCTTCATGACCTTGAAAAAATCACTAACTGGTGGAAGAGTGTCCACATAGGATAGCTGGCATGGAACTTCTGTACAAACAACAGGCCTTGGCAAAGGCTTCCAAAAATCCGCGCACGGCTCAATCACCCATGAGCCATCAACCTTGATCATCGTCCTTATCCAACAAGAAGACCCAAAATTGGTATTTGATCTGGCAATAACAGCGCCACGATCATGAGGTCTTCCTTCAAAGAGTTTTGAGAAACACGTCTTCTCCCAACTAAGATTGTGCGCCAGCGTCTGTTCTTTCAGTTCTTCTAACAGAAAGATATGATGATCGGATAACCATTTCAGAACTTTGAGGTCAGTGGCAGAAGTACCATCACCGGGAACGAGATTGATCTTCCTGGCCTCTAAGAATTTCCTGATCAACAACTCTCTCTATTTCGTCAGTATAAACTTCCTCCGTTGAAGGGCTACCCGCGTGGAGTCTGTTTCAGCCCAAGACAAAATGAGTGCCTCCTTAGCAGATATTTCCTCGATCTTCAGATGAGGTAACTTCTTGAAGCTAAAAGAACTAAAGAATCTATCCACCTCATCGATCACTTCCGCTCGCAACTGTACAAGGATCTCAGTGTCCGCAAGAATCAGAGAAAAAATTTCCTTCGGCGGCTTTCCTTTGATAGGATCTCTAATTTGAAGGGGTCCCTTTCCCTTATCAGTCACAGGAATCTTGGGAAGACTGGCCATGTACCAGTTTCCTTCATCGACCCCTGGGATAGAAATAAGCTTTCCCAGCTGAATTTTCATTATTTCCACAGCAGCAGAAGGCAAGGGGCAATCTACTGGAATTGACAACAAAATGTCTTCCAAAGACATTGCCTCATCAGTGGAGGTCTTCTCACTTGTAGAATGTTCATCAGCTGCCATCTCCACTTCGTCCACTGGCTCTGTCGCAATATAGACAGTTGAAGCATCGGCACTGCGCTCATTTTCAGCGAAAGTCTGCAACTGCTGTCTCCAACAGCTGTTCCAAAACCCCTGTTTCTATGTCTTCATCTGTATCACTTGCAGTTTCAACCGATTTATCAGCTGCAAACAACTCCTCAAAGGAAACATTAAACCACTGATCCGGTTCATCAGCTCTGTGAGTTTCCTGAGCCCCAACATCTGTTTTACTGACATCTGGTTCTCCTTCATCCATCTCCAACTGAGCGGTCTCTGCAATCACCTGATCAATGATGATGTCCACATCATCAGCAGACGTGGTTCTCACCTCCTCAGCAGTAGACTCTACTACTAGTTCATCTTCCATCATTGGTGCAACTGTCTGAAGAGGAACAACCTCTTGTGCGACAGGCAGAATTTCCAAGTTTTCTTTTGAGGACACCGACTTGCTCTTTGAGGTCCTCTTCTTCTTTATAGCTGTTTCATCACCAGTGACAACCGCAGGTCTCTTCCTTGACACAGCCTTTTTCTTGGGTGTTTTCTTCACCCTGGTTATATCTTCTACTTCCTCTATACCAACTTTGTCATTAATCACAATATACCTATGGACAGTCCTCTCAATTAAGATTCTAGAAGTGGGGAACTCCGAGGAATCTCCCAATTCCAAGTTTGGAACATCCTCCAGCAACAGACTGATTTGAATGACAAAACCCTTGGCTTGCCGTGATACCGCTGTCACCATATCTTTAAAAATATTGAACAAAACTTTGCTCCAGTTAATCGGAATACCTCCATTTATGGCAGACATCATCAGGAAATGTTCAAGGTTAACTGCGTCGAAGGACCTAGCCTTCACAGTGACGTACTTTTCCAGAATATCATTTAAGAGTCTGAATTCAAATTTCATCTTTTGCTTCTTGCCGGAAGTTTCAATCTGTGTATCATCATCCGAGAACACGCTTCGTGTGTCAAAAACCACGTCCTTTAGGATATCGTTCATATTGGTAAGGCCTTCTACTGGCATTTTAAAAGTCTCTGCAAACAGTTCTTCGGAAATCTCCACGGTCTTCCCATTTACAGTACTCACTACCATTCCATCCCTGGCAGACCCATTTTGAAAGAATTCAATAAACACATCCTCATAAATAACTCCCAAACATCCCAGAAAGTCCTTCAGACCAGTTTCCACAAGTTCTTCAAACTTAGCGACCATACCCTCATTGCCCATTGTGAGAACAGAGTCGAACGAGATGTGTAAGGTGCTGGTGAACAAAGAGGATGCCATTCCTGATAGTTGATAGAGTACGAGAACGGTTGAAAGTTTTTTGCAAAAGAACATTCGAAGAACACGAACATAAGTGTACAGTAGAATACAATGCGCAAGGTAAGTGAAAAAAAAAATAAATTGTTAGAGTAGATGCCCAACTAGCCAACTTGTGGCGTGTGGGTTTTATAGACTCTTGTACAAACAGTCTTTATATATGATATTCGCATTTACTTATATGGAGTTCTTTACTTTCATTATGTGTGTAATGATTTACAATTGCGTTGAGTAAAGACCTAGAATGCACTAAAGCGTATGTTAGATGTGATAGTGGGTATGACGGCTATCATGAAACACATCTAATAGTCGCTGTGTATTCCGAACATGTTCCTAGTCGATTGGGCCGTCAAAATGAGGATAAGGCCGCCTGAGTTCGAGACTAGTATCTACGATGTGAAGTACCATGTTTCATTGGTATGGAACATTGTGATGTTCTGAGCATGCAGATAGATAGTGACCTGGTGATCTATCGAACTACCCTCGTTCGGACTTTCCAAGTGGTTACCATTTGTCGAGTGGATAAGTTCGAGGTCTTGGTTGTACTGATTAGTCCTCACGACTCGAAACGTCATTGAGACTCTACATGATAGGCGTCTCACTTTGACCCGTTTGCCGACTCACTTGGGGTCACCAGGCGTCGGGATTGGGTGAGACCCCGATGCATGTAGGAGTCGATGCATCGTTGTCGAGGATTCACC